>CAUYQU010021583.1:0-62307 GCA_963574635.1 Cheracebus regulus
ATATAATCCTTTATATATAATCATATATTCGTTTCTAGAATTCGTGCCTGAAGTATAACTTACTGCTTACTATATCTAGCTTATAGATATAATCATACTTAGTTCCATGTCATCTTTCTATATAATCATATAGGTATTGTAATTGGAGCTGTACTGGCACATTTAGTGCTGATTTATATAATCCTTCTATATAACCGTATAGTAGTTTGTAGTAGGAGGAATGCCTAGGGCAGTCACAGAACAGAAGCAGTACATGGGAAAACAGCCAGACCAGGACGAGAAACAAAGATCCAGGTGGTGGTGTCCCTGCCTGAAAGGGCGTATGCTGTATGGCAGGCTTGGAGCAAGTGTCTCTCCTCCTGATAAAGGAGTTGTAGTACCTTGCATCCAGTTCCTGTGAAAAGTAGGCCTCAGGCCTAAGATCCTGGAAATAACCGAGGAAGAAGAACCCCTCTGGTGTGACCAGTCACAGTGGCTGTACACCCGGTCAGTCTTTTCTCAGTTCTGTGCTAGCTCAAGTCATCCTCACATAAATATCTTAAGAGAAGAGCACAAGTCTGTCAGCTCCCACTGCATTGGCTTACAGTATCCTTCTATTAGAAATCCTTTGAAGTCTCCAGCCCCCAGATAAGAAGTGTTGCGCACGACACCTGTTGCACACAGCCCACCTCCTTGCCTCGGTGACCTAATGGGGGTGGACCCCTTTTCTGTGCACAGCATGACCCACTACTGAGCACAGCCCACCTCTCTGCCCAGGTGGCATAATAAGGTGGCCCCCTTGCTTGTGACTCACGTGATTATGTATGCCCTATCACTAAGCTTATAGATGATGACCTCACGACCCCTCCCACTGCTTGTACCTAATAAATACAGACACTTCTGCTTATTCGGGGCCTTGCCTATCTCCGCTTATAGGTGGTGTGGCCCCCCGAGTCCAGATGCTCTTCCCCAGTTCTTCAGTGTCCTGTCTCTACGTCTCGGATCCTACACCTTAGCACAGCATAAGGGACACCCCACAATGTTGTGGGGCCAACAGCCCTACATACTTTCATCTGTATAATTGAATCTTAGGTTTTTCATAGAAGAAGCATTGCTTTCTTGCAGTAAGAGCAATATTTTAGGAAACATTTTCTCACCCCAAAAATGTAGCTAATTAGCAGTTCAAAAGCCATTATGGGCTGGGCGCGGTGGCTCACACCTGTAAATCCAGCACTTTGGGAGACCAACCAAAAAGAAACAGGTGTAATTAATTTCAAAATATTTCGTTAAACTCAGCATATCAAAAATATGATCATTGAAGCTTAGGATAAATATTTTTAAAAATTGAGATCATTTACCTTTTTTGTTTGCTGCAAAGTCTGAAAGCTATTATTCATACCACACTGACAGCCAGGACAGGTGAGCTTCTGTGGGTTCGGACCATGTCTGGGGCTGAAAGGACCTGGCCTGACATCTCGGTCCTTGTTCCAGGAACTCTGTGGCCAAGACAGTCTGATGACAAGTTAGTGCCCACAGAGGCTGCCTAAGCCTTTGTGTCCACTCTGTATGATCATGATCTAGAATTTTCTACAAAGGCTTGATGGGAAATTAGAATATTCTTCTGGAATGATTCCGAATTTTTATAATGTACCTCCATAATTTAGTGAGTAAATTCTATATGTGGTACGTTGGTAGGATTCTCTGTAGCAGTGCTTTAGGACATGAAAGCTACAGGGACTTAGCATACAGTTATGTATTGCTTAGCAATGGGGTAAAAGATTGTCGTTATGTGAACATCTTGGAGTGTATGTACTTAGCTGATACAGCCCGTGACACACCTATGCTTTGTGGTATAGCCTATTACTCCTAAGCTACACACCTGTATGGTGTGTGACTGTACTGAATCCTTTAGGCACCTGTATGTAACACGATGGTAAGGATTTGTGTATCTAATCGTATCCCAACATAGAAAAGGCACAGTAGAAATATGGTCATATGGGACTGCCCTGGTATGTGCAGGCCTTCACTGACTGAATGTCGTCTAATGTGGCACATGACTGTGTTTAAATATTTGACCAAATGCAGTTTTCCAGGATAAGCTTGGAATCCAATTTCAATTGCTAACTGTATTTCAAGTCAGGGGTGGCAAACAGGTGGTGCTCTGTGTGCCACTTCCACTTAGTGGTGGCCCCTGCACTCCCACGATTAGAAGGATTCAGGAACTGGAAAGGGCTCCTGGAGCAGTTAGTGTGTGTGCTAAGGGGAGGGGAAGGCAGGGGCTAGGAACCATTCATTTGCTGTCCATGTTAACACATTTGTTGCATAAAGTAATAGATAAAAAGCACTTCCCTTTAAGAGTGTCTTAATTTTTACTGTGAAATATGATATCTGAAAGGAACAAGAAAGGAAAATGGACAATTTTTACTATGAAATATTATATCTGAAAAAAACAAGAAAGCAAAATGGACCTTCATTATACAGCTAAATTTTTTAAATTTAAATTTTAGTGTGCTCCTAAAATTGGGGATAAAACCATCCATCAATTACTACCAGGTAAGTCTTGCTTTTCTTCTTCTCTTGTGTGTGTCTCCCAGGGACCTCCAGCAGGGCCATTTCAGCCCGTGAGCCCGCTGGGCTGCAAAGTGACCCAATGCTAACCCCACTCCTACTTTACTTTTATAATTAAACAGATTTTATTTGCATTTTATTTTCCGTGCATGTTGAGTAGGAGCTGAAGGCTTCCCAGACCAGTGATTTTGAAGCACAGATTGATGGCCCCTTTTGTGAGAAACGTGTGCTCCAGGGTCTGGCAGGGCAGTTGAAATCTGCAGTTCAAAGAGTCACATTCACTTTTATAACATAGTCTTATGTTTGTTTGTGGTTTGTTTTCATGATAAAATTGTGATTCGTTTTATGATAAAACTATAGACATTTAAGCATGACAAGATGTTATTAGCTGGTAAGCATATACAAATGTTGTTTTTGGCCAGGCATGGTGACTCACGCCTATAAATCCCAGGACCCTGGGAGGCTGAGGCTGGAGGATTGCTTGAGGCTAGAAGTTTGAGAACAGCCTGAGCAACAGAGTGAAATCTCTACAAAGAAGTAGAAGTAGCTGAGCATGGTAGTGTGCGTCTGTGGTCTCAGTTAAAGTAGTTGTTTTCAACTCTTGATTGCCTGTTTTGGAAACAAGGGTGTATTCCTTTCTTACCTGGGGATGCTCGTGCTACCATGGTATAGCTGCAGCAGAGGCTGGTGCGACACCCACAAAGCCTGGGGCATTTACTATCTGGACCTTTACGGAAAATGTTTGCAGACCCTCACCTTACAGAAATATGTCAGATTCTTCGAGATAGTTTTCATATTTATCACAGGTTGTGGATTTAGAAAAAGGTTGAACATCACTACAGCAGTTCTGGGTGATGGCTGGATGTTGAACAATTATTTTGGTTATCTTGACAGTTTGTGAAATAAATCAGCAGCAGTGCCTTTGCTCTCAGTGGTGTCTGCTCGCCTGTGCAGCTGTTTTGCTCAGGTTGGGGGAGCAGTGGACTTGAGGAAGGAGTCTGTCAGCCCTTTCCAGAACCATCCCTCTCACAACCCCAGGAAGCCGTGAGATGAGCGCCTGCAGGGCTCTCAACATCCTCGCCTGGACTCCTGTGCGGATAGATAGGGGATGTGCTTGCCGAGTTTGTCCTGATCTTGGTGTTTGGGAGCTGATTACAGTGGTGGTCAGAGCCACAGCGACCACCTGTTTGCTGGGCTGCTTCCACGTGCTAATGGCGCTTGCTTAGGTGGATACTCAGAGTGGTGTCCTTTGAAAGGAGTTTGATTTAATGTCAGATAGTTTCTTCTTTTGCATGAAGCATCCAGCCGCTTGTCCACTCATCTGTTTTATGGGAAAATCAGCGCTGTGGGCGTGCCCAGGAGAGCTGCCGACCCAGACATCCTAGGAAATACGTTGCTGAGATGGAGACCTGCAGCCTGACCAGGCCCTGGCAGGGCTGGCTCAGTAGAGCGGAGCTGGGGCAGGGAGACTGGGGAGGAGTTGCCTTTTGAAGGGGCTCAGAGGCAGAGCAGGAGGGCTGGGAAGGGGCCGGGTGCGAGCCGTAGGCATGAGGACCTCATCCTCCAGCAGCGCTGAGCTCTGAGCAGGCTGGGATCTTTGCCTGTTGCTGTGGTTGCCTGGTGCTGGGGAAAGAGAGGGACAGAGCCCCTCCAAGCAGGCCACATGGTGGAGGAATCTGGGCCTATGGCCATGCAGCTGGACAGGAAGGGACAGTGTGGGGAGCTTGGACTTGGCCATTTGGGACAAGGGGATGGGAGAGACAGGTCCTGCCTGGAGCCTCCATAGGAGTGACATTTGCTGATGTCCGCAACTTGGCAAGAGGAGGGTGATGAGACCCTGTCGGGACAGCTGTCTGCGAAGTCCAGGAAGAGAGGTGTGGATGGGAGGGAAGCCATGGGTGGAAAAGAAGGCTTCCAATGGAAGGCAGTGAGAACTTACTGTGAGGGAAAGAAGAGAAGGAGGCCGCGGAGCTGGGGCAGGAATGGCAGCCGGCAGCAGGACGTCAGGGGAGCAGGCACGCAGGAGGCCCACGGGAGAGCTTCCTGGAAGCCGTGGACGATCTGGGCAGGCAGGCGAGGGGCGAAAGCCTCCTGCTGCAGCAACCCCAGCTCAGTGCCCCCAAAGCCAGAGCAAGAGGCTGAGAGGATGCAAGTGTCCTCCTAGGTTTCTAGAGGCTGAAGGCAGAAGCAGCAGGGGACCCCCCTCAGCAGAGTGGGGAGGAGCCCTTGTCCGTGAGGAGGTTGCAGCACAGGGGTCTAGGTCTGCGGTTCAGGACCAGTGGGTGAGGGGTCCCAGGGTCTGTCTTCTGTGAAGGAGAACGTGTTCACCACGGGGAGGAGGCCGGGAGAGAGAGGCTTGAGAGTGAGGGCGAGAAAGCTTTGCGGGCCATGAAAGGCAGCATAGGAGTCAGTGGTTGAGGGTGGCTGTGGCAGGTGGTGTTTCAGGTGAGACAGCCCAGGAAGGAGTGGGTGGGGCCCAGAGAGACCCTGGAAGGAGGCGAGTTCTGGCCTCCAGAGAAACAGGAGCAGAGAGAAAACAGCTGCGCAGCAGCCTCTGGTCTGGGATGACGCCCAGGCTGCCAGCATCCCCTGCTTTGCTGGTGGGGGGTGGGGGGCTTCATTCTCACACCTGCGCTGGCTGTAACTCTGCCAGCCAGGGAGAGCAGGACACTGTGACTGCTGCACTCGGGTTAGCCCAGAACTCTCAGGTCTTTTCCATTGAAGTTTAATTTCTAATGTACTTTTTTATTTAATATCAGGTTGCAGATTTTAAAGATGCCCTTGCCAGAGTATATAGAGTGATACCCAAAATCCACTGCCTTCCGCCAAGCCAGGTTAGACAGTTACGTTTTGTCTTCCTTTTTTTTTCTCAAGAACACAAGTTCTTTCCTGACTGCCTTGTCTTCACCATGCAGTTCCCAGGGGCAGACTTGTATTTGTACATTTATGTCCGTATGTGTGTGCATGTGCTGTGTGTGGGGATGTGTGTGTGTACATGGGCCTGTGCATCTGTGTGCCTGTGCAGTGAGTGTGGGCGTGTGTGTACATGGGCTTCTGCATCTGTGTACATGTGCAGTGCGTGTGGGTGTGTGTGTGTACGTGACCTGTGCATCTGTGTGCATGTGTAGTGCATGTGGGCGTGTGTGTGTACATGGCCTGTGCATCTGTGTGCATGTGCAGTGTGTGTGTGTGTGTGTGTGTGTGTGTGTGTGTGTGTGTATGTACATGGCCTGTGCATCTGTGTGCATATGCAGTGAGTATGGGCGTGTGAGTGTATACATGGGCCTGTGCATCTGTGTGCATGTGAGTGTGTGTGGGCGTGTGTGTGTATATGGGCTTGTGCATCTTTGTGCATGTGCAGTGTGAGCGTGTGTGTGTATGTGGCCTGTGCATCTGTGTGCATGTGCAGTGTGTGTGTGTGTGTGTGTGTGTGTGTGTACGTGGCCTGTGCATCTGTGTGCATGTGCAGTGCATGTGTGTGTGTACATGGCCTGTGCATCTGTGTGCCTGTGCAGTGTGTGGGTGTTTGTGTGTACATGACCTGTGCATCTGTATGCATGTGTAGTGTGTGTGGGTGTGTGTGTGTACATGGGCCTGTGCATCTGTGTGTATGTACATGGGCCTGTTCATCTGTGTGCATGTGCAGTGTGTGTGGGCATGTGTGTGGGTGTGTGTACCTAAGGCTTTGCATCTGTGTGTGGGTGTGTGTACATGGCCTGTGCATCAGTGGGCATGTACAGTGTATGTGGGTGTGTGTGTACATGGGCCTGTTCATCTGTTTAGATGTGGAGTGCGTGTGGGTGTTTTTGTCTGTGTACATGGCCTCTGCACCTGTGTGCATGTGCAATGTGGGCATGTGTGTGTACGTGGCCTGTGCATCTGTGTGCATGTGCAGTGTGGGTGTGTGTATGTGGCCTGTGCATCTGTGTGCATGTGCAGTGTGTGTGGGTGTGTGTGTGTACATGGCCTGTGCATCTGTGTGCATGTGCAGTGTGTGTGTGTGTGTGTGTGTGTACATGGCCTGTGCATCTGTGTGCATGTGGGCATGTGTGTGTACATGGCCTGTACATCTGTGTGCGTGTGAAATGTTGGCATGTGTATGTGGCCTGTGCATCTGTGTGCATGTGCAGTGTGTGTGGGCGTGTATGTGTACGTAGCCTGTGCATCTGTGTGTATGAGCAGTGTGTGAGTGTATACGTGGCCTGTGCATCTGTATGCATGTGCAGTGTGTGTGGGCAAGTATGTGGGCATTGTGTGAGTGTGTACATGGCCTGTGCATCTGTGTGCATGTGCAGTGTGTGTGGGCGTGTATGTGTACGTAGCCTGTGCATCTTTGTGTATGTGCAGTGTGTGAGTGTATACGTGGCCTGTGCATCTGTATGCATGTGCAGTGTGTGTGGGCAAGTATGTGGGCATTGTGTGAGTGTGTACGTGGCCTGTGCATCTGTGTGCATGTGCAGTGTGGGCGTGTGGATGTGGCCTGTGCATCTGTGTGCATGTGCAGTGTGTGTGTGTGTGTATGTGTGTGTACATGGCCTGTGCATCTGTGTGCATGTGCAGTGCATGTGGGCATGTGTGTGTACATGGCCTGTACATCTGTGTGCGTGTGAAGTGTTGGCGTGTGTGAGTGTGTATGTGGCCTGTGCATCTGTGTGCATGTGCAGTGTATGTGGGCGTGTATGTGTACATAGCCTGTGCATCTTTGTGTATGTGCAGTGTGTGAGTGTGTCCGTGGCCTGTGCATCTGTATGCATGTGCAGTATGTGTGGGCAAATATGTAGGCATTGTGTGAGTGTCTACATGGCCTGTGCATCTGTGTGCATGTGCAGTGTGTGTGGGCGTGTGTGTGTACGTAGCCTGTGCATCTTTGTGTATGTGCAGTGTGTGTGGGCATGTGTGAGTGTGTACGTGGCCTGTGCATCTGTGTGCATGTGCAGTGTGTGTGGGCATGTGTGTGGGCATTGTGTGAGTGTATACATGGCCTGTGCATCTGTGTGCATGTGCCGTGTGTGGGCGTGTGTGTGTACATGGCCTGTGCATCTGTGTGCATGTGCCGTGTGTGGGTGTGTGTGTGTACATGGCCTGTGCATCTCTGTGCATGTGCATGTGAACATGTGCACGTGGGTATGTGCTGTGTGTGCGATGTGTGGTTGTATGGGCCTATTCTGTATGTGTACACAGGTCTGTGCGTCTGTGCATGTGGGCTCTGGGCACACATGTGTGTCTATGTGAGCAGGCATGGTTCCTTGACACCATGCTAGGACAGGGTTTGTCTTCTTGCTCATCTTTATCAAGAGTGTACCTGTTCTTTTAGCAATAGGTTACTGTTGCCTTTTTGGCCTATAAAACTCATTTCTTCTCCTAATATCCTGATAGGTATGTTGTGTGCTGTTGTATCTGTGTGTGTCTTTGTAGATGTGGAAATTGCTTATTAATTTTCTCTAAGATAAAAGCAGAGGCTTTTCAACAGGGCTACCAGACTGGCCTCTGGTGGTGACCAGGAGGCCCAAGCCCAACGCCCAGCTCCACTGCACACAAGCAGTCACCTGGGCTGCCTGTGCCAATTCAGTGTGCACCAGCCTCCTACTAAATGAAGGGGTTTGTCCTTGGAACTGGAACCTGAGCTGCGGAGCCTCTGCTTTTGTTATCTTCAAGTTCTAAAAGTTCATGATCATAAGACCTTGATGATGACCCAAGATCTGAATTCTAAAGTCTTTCACTGTTTATTTTTAGGGTGAGGAAGTACAGACCATTGGGCAGATAGAACTGTGCCTCACTAAGCAAGACCAGCAGCTGCAGAACTGCACTGCGCCGGGGCAGGAGCCGCCCCCCGAGAAGGAAGTCTGGCTGGCGGGTGGGGGCACCGAGAGCCGGGGGCTGCGGGTCTGTGAAGATGGCCCAGTTTTTTATCCCCCACCCAGAAAGGCCAAGCACTGATGCCCATGTTTGGGAACCTTTCTGTGTTTTAAAAAGCAAGAAAAATTCACAAACTGCAGCTTTCTATAAAACACCTCCAAAGTGAAGTCTCATGTTTGCTTTTGAACAGCAAGCCTTTGAGTTTGCTCTGCTGTTTTCCTTCCGTGCCTGTGAACTGGGTGGTCCATATAGAGATGGCGTGCATGTGACGTTCATGGGAGAAAGGCGCTCTCCTACGCCTGAGTGACTGCTTTGCGCTTGGTATCATAAAGCTCACAGATCGTTTTTTTCATCTCCATTAAGCTCTTCAGTGCCCTGGTAGATCAGGCAGGCGTGCTTGGAGTTTGGGCAGATGGCCCTGATCCAGGGGACCCTCTTGCCCCATTTCCTTTCAGAGCTTGTTGCCTTCTTGGTGTGGGGACCCTGTTGGGACAAAGAGCTCTGTGCATGGCAGGAGCCAGTGCCTGGTGGGTCTGGGGGCTAGGCAGAGTGCGCCTGGTGGTCCTAGCGCAGAGTGCACCTGTTTCAGGTGGCCAGAGTCCCAGGACATCATTCCCTGGCCAGCTGCTCCCTTGTCGGAGGCCTGGTGTGGTCACAGGCGTGTACTGGAATGGTGATTTTGCCGCTTCTGCCCGAGGAGATTTGGGTGTATTCACAGAGCAGCCAGCCCCTGTCTCCATCAAGCAGACTCTTCTGGGTTACTGGAAGGTTAGTTTCTGTCAGGCCTGGCTTCCTTCTTATCAGAGGGTAGCCAGATCCATGCACTGATAAGTATTTAGAAATGTAAATGGAGTCCCCAGTGATATGTGTCAGGCCTACATCGTGTGTTCCAGAACCGGGAGGTGCCCTTTCCTTCTAGATACGTGATGACATGGCTCTCATGTCAGGCAGACTGCTGCACCCACGGTCTCAGCCTGCCGTGCAGGGATTTCGCTTGTGGATTGAGGCGTTGGGGCTGTGCACGGCAGTGCTTTCCATGTGTTGTTAAGACAACCTATTGCCATCATCTTCTCCGGGTCTCCTGGCCTCTGCTCTCTTTAAATCCTTTTCTCTGTTTGTCTTAATCACGTTAACATCCTATTTATGTTTTATTCAACATACACTTAAAATAGAACTTACTGTGTGGCAGGCATTGTGTTCAACATGTGGAATATTTAATCCTCAAAACAACCATATTGTCAACATAATTTACAAAAAAAATTTAACAAAACCGCTGTATCAATGCCTGTGAATGGCTTTACTCACCCTTTTAAAGATGAGATTTTCAAATTGGCTCAAACCAAAGCCTCGCTTCATAGTGTCTACCAGACAATCTGAAATGCAAAATGTTCGGAGAGAGATAAAATTTAACCAGGCAGATAGGACAGTGAGAAAGCAGGTGGCACAGCCCTGATCCCAGACTGAGTGGCCTCTGCGTCCCCCATAAGCATTAAAGGAGACGCAAGAAGGCCCTCAGCCCCTCAGGAACGAGCTCAGGGAGCACCTGGCCAGGCCTGACAGCTCCTTCAGACAGACAGACTGAGACCATCAGGGATTATTTGATGGAAGCTGCCCCTTTATTTTATCTCTTCTGTAGTAGAGGGAGGCGCTCAGCCCTCTTCTGCAGCTGTGGGGAAGGCCAGTGGAGCCCGAGGGTCCAGGGTGCCCACGCTCTCATTGTCCCTTCTCTGAGCTCCTCTCTGTCTCCAGTGTTTTTCTGTCGGCTCGACAGGGCAGGACTGATACTGATGGTTTGTGTTTTGATGCCTAGGAAAGGGTCGAGGTCTGATTTGATTTGCCCCTGGCAAGGCACGATTTCCTGCATTTGCTCCATGTGCTCAGGCAGTGGGTGTACTTTAGCATGTGGACCCTTAAGCCTGGGTGTCCTTTAAAAGATGGCAATTCTTTTTTTTTTTTTTTTTTGAGTCACTTTGCAAACACAGAGCTCAAGGCTAGAGTTTTATCTTCATTATTCCCAGATGAGCTGGTGGATTTGAACAGACTTCCTATTCAAATTGCATTGATTCTATAGCCTTGGGGGATCAAGGAAAGCAGCCTCTGAGAGGCTGTCTTCAGTCGGCTGCCTTTGTGGTTTTTAAACAAGCCCTTCTTGTGTTTTAAGTAGCAGGTATTTATTATATGAATCTGAGCATTGGAGAGCGGACTGAGTCTCTAACAGGGGCACATCCTGGTGGAAGGAGTGGGCTGTGGAGTAAAACATGGAACGCCGAGTGTCAGTTTCCTGCCACTGTCACCTCGGCTAAGTGGAAGAAAGCATTCGAGAGGGGCTGGCGGTACAAAGCATGAGCACAGGCTAATGCTTGGATCCCTCGATATCTCTATTTTGACCCAGAGCTCATTAGCATAAGCGTTTGATAACCTGCATCAGGTCACGTAGTACAAGGCAGTCAGGAAGGAGCCTCAGGAGACAGGAGGAGGGGAAGAGTCAGCATTCACGGTTCAGTGATGGAGATCAGGTCCAAGCACGTGTTTTTTTTACATCATTAAACAAGGAGGTCATGCGCATTTTCCAGATTCCACTCGGGAAGATGCAACTCTGACCACGTGGTTCTCACCGTAACACTTGGCAGAGGTGGTAGAGAAAGGCCTCCCACGAGAGTGGGGTCTGAGGCTTGTATATGTGGGAGGAGGAGGAGCCCGGGCTCTGGGATCAGAGCTGGGGGTACGAGTGTCTCCCGTGGGGACAGGAGTAGGCACATCTCAGCATGCGGAGCAGCCAGGAGGGGCAGCCAGCCCAGGTCTCGGCCAGGACCAGCCTCTGCCTGGAGCGTCTCTGCAGCACCGTGGAAAAGAGCACCCTGGAACGAGGCCACAGGGATGAGAGGAACTTACATGGTGGAAAGACCATAAATAAAGCAAGAAAAGAAAACGAAGTGCCCATGAAACTCCTCCAGATCCACCCCTCAGCGGCGCTGTTGCTGCGCCCGAGAGCATTTCTCTTGCCCAGGAGGGGGCAGTGCTTTGTCACTAGAAAGCAATGCCTCCCTCCGAGCTAGTAGTGCAGGATTATTATGTGTTTGAATTACTAACACTAGCAATTGTATCATATTCGGAACTAGGAATCTAGTTCTAAGTACTAAGTACTTTTTTTTTTTTGAGACAGAGTCTCACTCTGTCACCCAGGCTGGAGTGCAGTGGTGTGATCTCGGCTCACTGCAACCCCTGCCTCCTGGGTTCAAGTGATTATCTTGCCTCAGCCTCCTGAGTAGCTGAGACTACAGGCACACACCACCACACATGGCTAATTTTTGTATTTTGAGGAGAGACGGGGTTTCATTGTATTGGTCAGCTGGTCTAGAACTCCTGACCTCAGGTGCTCTGCCTGCCTCAGCCTCCCAGAGTGCTAGGATTACAGGTGTGAGCCACCATGCCCGGCCTAGGTATCTTATCTTTCCATTGAGACTTTCGCCTCTATCAGCAAATGACATCACCATCCACTTATTCCAGGTAGAAACCTCAAAGTGAACTCGAAAGTTTTTTTTTCAATTTTGCCTAAATTATGAAAGTATTCTTAATTATATTCCGTTTCTCCTTCTCCTTATTGACTTAGTTCAGAGCCCCTATTTCCTGTCTGGGCCATGACTGACGGCCACCCCACCTGACTGTCAGTGCTGGCACCGTGTTTGTGCTACTCTCCATAACCAACCATGCCCTCTGCTCCCCAATCATGCCTGCAGCCCCAGCATGGCAGCTCAGGGATCTTCCCTGAACTCTGCCCGCCCTGGTGACAGTGACTCCACCCACTCCCCCATGGCCCACGAGGGCTCTGCTGAGCACTTCTTTGGGCCTGGATTCTCCACGCAGTTTGGGTGGCCTGGAGTGCTCTACTCATCTAGTTTAGCAAGTTCCATTGGATGTCAACACCCAGCTCTGTGGTTGGCCCTTAAGAGTCCTCTGCAGTCTTAGGCAGCTCTGGACCTCGATGCCCAACGACCAAGGCCCCCACTCTTCCAGCTCTTGTGTTACAATGAAGGTGCTGGCTGGATGGCACACAGGAGGGCGTACAGGGTAGATGTGGGTGATGTGGCAGAGGTGAGGACAGGACAGCAGAGGTGGTGAGTGGATGGTGGAGGTGAGGGCTGGGCCAGGGAGGTGAGGGCTGGGCGGCGGAGGTGAGGCCTGGATGGCAGAGGTGAGGGCTGGGCAGTGTAGGTGAGGACTGGATGGCAGGAATGATGCCTGGATGGAGGAGGTGAGGGCTGGACGGCGGAGGTGAGGGCTGGGCAGCAGGAGTGAGGCATGGATGGCATAGATGAGGCCTGGATGGTGTAGGTGAGGGCTGGGCAGCAGAAGTGAGGGCTGGGCAGTGTAGCTGTGGCTAGATGGCAGGGAAAATGCCTGGATGAGCGGGTAGAGGCCTGGTGGGAGAAGTGAGGTCTGGACAGTGGGGTGAGGCCTGGATGGTGTAGATGAGGCCTGCGCAGTGGAGGTGAGGCCTGTACGTCTCCTACCATTAAACCAAGAGCTGTTCATTGATTCATTCCACACTTTTTTCAACACTTTCTGTGAGCCGCCTCTCTCCTAGGCACTGGGCCATGGCCATGAGGGATTTCTTTCCTCTTGGAGCTCACCCTGGCGCAGGGCGACAGACAGTAAGGGAAAAGAGGAGCGTAGCTGGTACATTTGATGGTGGTAGGTTGGAGGGAGGGAGGGAGGAGGTCAGGGTTATGAAGGCGGCCAGGGAAGTCTTCCTTGGAACCTGAAGAAAGGCAGCAGCTGCAGGGAAGGACCTGAGGACCCTAATGGCCACGTCACACTACAGAGGCCCGGGCTCTGCCCAACTCACCTCTGCTCCACGAGTGCACCCGTGTTTCAGGCACATTGGCTCTAAGCCGGCATTCTCTAGTAACGGAGTGAAAAAACGAATAAAATAGTGAAGAGAGGCCAGGCATGGTGGCTCACACCTGTAATCCCAGCACTTTGGGAGGCCAAGGCAGGTGGATTCAAAGCTCAGGAGTTCAAGACCAGCCTGGCCAACACAGTGAAACCCCTGTCTCTACTAAAAATGCAAAAATTAGCCGGGCATGGTGGCAGGCGCCTGTAGTCCCAACTACTTGGGAGGCTGAGACAGGAGAATCGCTTGAGCCCGGGAGGCGGAGGCGCAGTGAGCTGAGATCACAGCACTGCCCTCCAGCCTGGGCAACAACAGCAACGAAGGAGCATGAGACGCGGCGGTCCGGGCGGAAGATGCCTGCTGTGGGCTTCTCACCACGCCCAGATGAAGAAAACACACAAATGGCCTGTTTTCACTTTTTGTTTCTGTGAACTTTGGATCAGGAATAAAAATAATTTAATCCAGGTCCTAAGACAACTAAGGTTTGTAAAATATTTTCAAAATTTAGCTATATCGGCAAGACATATCACTGCAGAAGGCTGGAAAAGACTCAGAAGTTAAAATGCTAGTTTTCCTTACAAGCTCTAGCTCATGAATTTACCAGGATGGAATCACAGATACTAAGTCAATATCTGTGCGTCTATAGAACATAAGTTGTTCATTGGATGAGCGACATTTCCCATAGAAGGGCGGTAGCGAGGGTTTTCTTACCTGAAGCAAAATCTCTGACAGATGATGAGAAATGCTGCAGTTTTATGTAATTTTTCTTGATGATAATTATATTTTTTTCTGAGTGACTGTAATGAGCTTTCCATTTATTTTAGACAAAAAGGAAAGAACATTTCAGGCTCAGATGATTATAAATTATTGGAAAGTTTGAGATGGATAAAGTTAAGATCCATTAAATGCTGTATTGACTTTATGCTGATGTGCTTTTCGCATTTCAGACCTGTCTATTCTTAGGCATTTACATTCCCTATGTTTGAGGGAGCAAGGATTATGCAATAACTTTTTCCTACCCGCTTTTAAGACTGAAAAAGTCTGCACAGTAACAGTGGTCCATTTTTACCAGCAAAGACATTGGACCTGGTGTGTACCGCTTTGGTGGTTGGTACCTGTCACCACCTGCTCTGCTGTCTTGATGACTATATGTCTCGGGCTGCACCCTGAAGCATGGGCTCCCCATGCTGCCCCTGCACTCAGCACAGCTACTTGGGCATGGTAGGTGTTTTGAAAATGTTTAACCTGAATTGAGGAAAGACGGTCAGCAATGGCCCAAAGATAACAATATACATCAAAAGTCATGCACTGGTTAAGCTTAGAAGATTCAGCCAGTCGCCAAGATGCTCCCAATATTCAGGGGCTTGGTACCTTGTTAATCAAAACTGGAATGTCACCCGATTGGTTTTTCTCTGAATGTTTTAGAGCAGAACAGACCCAGCTATGGGAAGAGCTATTTGAGTGGCCTCTATTTGGGGTGATTGGAGTCTCCTCCAAGTTAATCATTCTACTTAAGTCAATGAGTAACATTTTGTTACAACGTAGAATCTAACCTGTGACAATGCCAGGAAATCAAGTGGTTTTTGTGATGTGGGGTCAGTGGGATGCAACTTGCCAATGATGAGAGATGAGGTGGAAGATATAAGGCAAACACCAACAAAACAGGATCACTATAACTCAGAGTACCGTGCTTTTCAAGCGTGTGAGTGAGTAATCCACAATCCCATTTATAGAAACTTTTTTCACGTTTATAATAATGTCTCCAGCATAAACATGTAAACATTATCAACATATATAATTAGCAGTTAGGATCTTATAAATAAAAAGTGGAAGCTGTCTTTAAAAATGGAAGGAATTAGGCTGGGTACGGTGGCTCACTCCTGTAATCCTGCCACTTTGGGAGTCCAAGGTGGGTGGATCACGAGGTTAAGACCAGCCTGGCCAAGATGGTGAAATCCCATCTCTACTAAAAATACAAAAATTAGCTGGCCATGGTGGCAGGTGCCTGTAGCCCCAGCTACTCAGGAAGCTGAGGCAGAGAATTGCTTGAACCCGGGAGGCAGAGGTTGCAGTGAGCTGAGATTTTGCCACTGCACTCCAGCTTGGGTGACAGAGTGAGACTCCATCTCAAAAAAAAAAAAAAAAAAAAAAAAAAAAGAGGGTGTTAATTGACTGAAGTAATTGAAAATTTCAGCTTATCCACCTAAATGACAGACAGGCTCTATAAAAGAAAATGATATTTGTTTGGGCACAGGGCATTGCAATGGGAATATGTATGCCATAGTAAACTGCATATTCGGCGGGTAAAGGAGGACAAAGACTTGTAAGGGGAAAATACGAGAGGATTACTTCACTGTTTTGAGATGACTGTCTTTGGCTACTGGATGAATAACCAGGGTGAGGCCAGTCCAGGGTGGGACGGACACTGGCTGGTCAAATGCACTTGCAGAAGCATGTTTTTGTGTCACATTGTGATGCCTTTGTGCAAAGTTGTGTTTTTTGTAGTCTTTTTTGTTACCAGGCATCTAGGTGTGAGAACCCACTCTCTGTGGCCTCCCGGGTGCCTTGTGAAGGTTCTTTCATGACAGTTAACAAATGACAATTTTACACACACACACACACACACACACACACACACACACACACGGATGATGATTTTTCTAAGGTGGTCTCTAGGAGGCAGATGGCAGCTTGTTTTTACTGAGGTGATAGGACTTGTTCAATAAAAAATTAGGAGCTCTTTCCTCTTCTCTAAATGCTGTGGCTGGCAATGCTGTCACTTCTCTTTGTCTCTAGTGTGGGTGTGGTGATCATAATCAGATGTGCAGAGGAGTAGAAAGTGTGGATGGCGGAACTGAGGTGTGTTATAAAGTTTGCCTTGCTTTTTTTTTTTTGAGCCAGAGTCTTGCTCTGTCGCCCAGGCTGGAGTGCAGTGGCACAATCTCGGCTCACTGCAACCTCCGCCTCCCAGGTTCAAGCGATTCTCCTGCCTCAGCCTCCTGAGTTGCTGGGACTACAGGTGCGCACCACCACGCCTGGCTAATTTTTGTGTTTTTAGTAGAGACGGGGTTTCATCATATTAGCCAGGCTGGTCTCCAAGTTCTGACTTGTGATCTGCCCACCTCAGCCTCCCAATGTGCTGGGATTACAGGCGTGAGCCACCGTGCCCGGCCTAGCCTTGCTCTTTCATGAAAACTTTCACTGTTTTCCTGTCTGATGGGATGCCTTTTCCTTCTAACAGTGATTTTTCTCTAGTCAGCTATCTCCCTACGAAAGTGTTGGTCCATTGCTTAAGAATGTGGTATGTCTTCTCCTCGTTTTAATTTCAGCAGCCTGGCAGCTAATTTTTACACTGGGTCCGGCGAGTTGCTTCTTTTGTGTCATCTTCTCTGCTGCTGTGAGTCACTGGACCATTTCTGACACCTGGTAATGCAGGAAGCAGGGGCATGGATGTTGGGAACATTTCACTGCATTTACACTTGGCCATAGCTGTGAAGTTCAGGCAGTTTAACACATTTGTATTAAAATAATGGAATTATAACATAAAAATATAGCCCAGTAAAATTGTTCACTTTCCTTTTAGAGTTTCTGTTCAATGTGGTAGCTAATTTTCTGCATCAACTTGGCTGGGTTTGGGGTGCCCAGATGTTTGGCTGAACATTATTCTGGAAGTTTCTGTGAGGGTGCTCTTGGATGAGATGAGCACTCGAGTAAGTGGATTTGAGTGGAGCAGAGAGCCCTCTCTAATGTGGCTGGGCCTCATCCTGTCCGTGGAGGCCTGAATACAACAAGACTCACCTCCCCCGAGCAAGAGAGAATTCTCCAGCACACAGCCTTTGGGCTTAACTACAGATTTTGGACTTACCAGCCTTCGTAATCACATGAGCCAATTCCTTAAAATAGATGGATGTCCCTGCACACACACATCCTATTGGTGCTGTTTCTCTGGAGAACCCTGACTAATACACCCACTGTGAGTCAACATCGTCTGCTCGGTGCACACAGGCTCCCACACACCTGACCTCCCTGGGCGCTTGCTGAGCTGTTCCTCGTGTTCTCCTTTTTGGGGGCAGATGAAGTGATAACATATGGTTTCATGCAGGGCTTCCTGGACGGCTTCCATTCCCAAGAAAAAACAAGTGTGCACAGCCACAGATTTTACTACCAACATGGACAGAATAGGTGGAAACAGCCAAAATCTGGAACCAGAGTGTGGCAACAAGTAAGCCCTGCTACCAGCCCCATCCCTTAGTCAGGTGAGGCCTCTTCCTAGATGCTTGGACACCTGATTCCGTATTTCTTTTTCTTTTAAAAAGATTTAAGATTACAGGAAATTTGCAAGAATGGTGCAAAGAATTGTTTTCCCCCTAAAACATTTGAAAGTAAGTTGCTGCCATGATGCCATCACCCCTAGATACTTAGGGCGCGTTTTCTACACTGGATGTTCTCTTACACCTCACAGTGTAACCACCTGGATCACGAAATGGGCCACTGTATCACTGTCACCCATCCACAGACCTCATTTCACTGTCACCAGTTGTCTCAACAGTTTCCTTTGATGCAGAAGCCTCCACCCGGGACCCACAGGGTATTTGGTTGCTGTGCCCCATGGTCTCCAGCAGTCTGGAACACTTCCTGAGACTTCTTGGCTGTTGTGGCCCTGGCACTTGTGAAGATTGCAGGCGGTTGTTCTGTAGACTGTCCCTCAGCTTAGCTTCGCCTGACGTTTCCTCGGGGCACACGTCTGGGGTAAGCACTGGGGGTTCTCCTTGTGGCATCTTGTTAGATGGCGTGCGATCCTCACTGGGTCCAGGTCTGTCAGCTTCTCCAGCGTTGGGTTTTCATTTCTTCTTTGTAATTAATAGGACTCGGAAGTTGTGTAAATATTCCATTCCTCACTTAGGAATTTAAGTGGATATGGAGTTGCTTCCTATTTCATTCTGTGAGTTAAAATCCATTGCTTTCATTATGGCTTAAATAGCCCCCATTTGGCCAGTGAGAGACCCCCAGCCTGGTGTTGGTTCATCTCGCCTCTGGGCCGGTGTGTGAGCCCTTCTTCCTCTTGGGCATTATAGTGCGTTCTAGCTCGTGTGCTTCCCAAAGCTGGAGCCAGCCGCACCCCAGGAGAGAAGTGCCGGCCTGCACACACATGGACATCTGCATTCATTTCCACATTGATCCACATGTACTGCAAGCCGTGGGTTCGCACCAATGCTTTGAATTCTAATCTAACACTGCAGAGACCATTCTAGTTTTCTTTCTGTCCATATTTGTAACTTTCCCTAATATTGATAAACCTGACGCCCGCTGTCTTTATTTTATCTGTATGTATGCTACTGGGCTGTGCTGCTGTGTACCCTGCAGATGGGGGTTCCACCTCCCCCTGAGTGGATGCCCTGCCAGGCCTCTGCCATCCTCCACTGTCACAGTTCATTCCACTGGGGCCTAACACCCTAGAATGAAGAAGGGAACAGAAAGGAAAGGAAATCTTACCATGCTTCAAAGCGTGACAATGTTTTCATTTGTAGAATCTATTAAGACCATTCACGTGCACACTTAACTTATTCACACTGAAGAAGTAAAACACAGCCACAAGACCAAAGCAAGGAGGATGCGTGTTGGTTGTGTTCTGACAGCCAGCGCACAGGTTTCTGCTGTGTGAGACCCTGTGGAGGACTGGGACGAGCCTCTGTCCACAGAGTTAGGAATGGAGGCTGCCCTGGCTATCCCCACCTAAGATCAGCCTCCGAGGCTGCAGAATTCATCCGGAGAAGCTTCATTGCTAGTGTGCGGGGGGACTGACGGGTTACAGTTACAGTGACGGGTTGAGTTACAGTGGTGTTTCTAGTTCCCTATAGCATCTATTTTTGTGATGCTGTGATAACATGTTTTCACAACACTTTGTTTTCTTCTCTCTCCTGCTTCCATGCCGGCGGTGGCAGGGAGAACAGGGGCGCTTCTGTGGACTGTGTCTGCCCGGCAGGAGGGAAGGTGTCCTCTGGGAGCCTCAGAAGCTGCACTTGCAGGCAGCTGAGCTGAGCTGAGCAGAGCTTGTCACCCAGAGGGAGGCAGCCGTTCAAGGGAAGGGCTAAGTGAGCAGGCAGTAATCCGTCTTGAACAGCCAAGGATGAAAGCATGTCCTTGAGCACGGGAGAGAGAAGTCACATTGCTGCACTCATGTTTATGCTTCAGAGAGCTCGTGGGATGCTGCACAAATCTACGGCTATTTGCCTAGGTCCTGATGAGGTTCTGTGCCCACGAATGAGGGCAGAGTCCTGTGTTCGGCATCCTACCTCCCTGCTGTGGTCCCAGGGAGCAGTCTCCTCTCAGTTTCTATGGCGGATGCAATGTAGCAGGGAGTGTTTGCTTTTCTCCCTCCAGCTTACCACAGAAGGCCCCTCAAATAGGAGACCAGGAGGCAGAGCTGTAACATAATGGATGTTTAGTACACAGCTCCTCTGCTCTGTGTGTGCCATCTTATGTTGGCTTCACCCCAAATGCGATGCCAGTGAGGAGACACTGATTCCTTTGTGAGTCACTGGAGAATGTGCCACATGCCAGCGGTCCTGCAGGTCCATGGCCAGGCAGACTCTGAGACCCAGGCCCCCGGCCCAGCCAGCTCTCCCCGACTGTCGTGTCCTTCACAAACTGCGTGGTGCACCAAGGACAGACACAAAAGGCGGCCACCGACGCTGCCCGGTGCTCATCCTTGTGGCTTCATCACCTTCCAAGAGTTTCTCGTGTGCTTTGCATGGGGGATTTGCTGGGCAGTGGGCCAAAATGAAACAGGAAATCCCAGACAAGCACAGTGCAACTAAGCTTTGAGTTTCATAGAAAAACCACGGGAATCAATAATTTTATGCAAGGGCTATTTATAAATTAATAATAGCCCATTGCTGGTGAGCAGTGGAGAAGGCTGCTTACATCACATCCCACAGCTAGGAAAGCTGTGAGTGGGGGAAGGACCTGGCATCTTGCCCTGGAGTGTGGGTTCCGGGACAGAGTGGGGGTCCTCAGTGGAGAGGAACATTCAGGAAACTCCTGAATAAGAGTGGCTTTTATTCCACATGTTCTAGCTTAAGAAAGATATCCACCTTGATTCGGAGGTTGGCTAGGAGAAACCAGTGGCAAAATGCAAGATGGACTAAAGTAAGGTATACTCAGAAAGCCAATGCATTAGTATTCACTAGCTGGTAATAAAGAGATTCGGGCGATTTTCATCCAATCCAGGTAGTAAGAGAGCAAGAAGAGCACCAGCAGGCCCCAGTTCATGAACTCACACTGCGAGGAAGTCAGCCATGTGTCCGCGGGAGCCTGCAGCTCAGGGAGGTGAGCCGGCAGGAGGAGTTGGTGAGGAGAGGGGGTCCGGGCAGGGAGGTGAGCCGGCAGGAGGAGTTGGTGGGGAGAGCGGGGCCGGGCAGGGAGGTGAGCTGGCATCAGAAGTTGATGGGGAAAGTGGGGCCGGGCAGGGAGGTGAGCTGGCATCAGGAGTTGATGGGGAGAGGGGGGCTGGGCAGGGAGGTGAGCTGGCATCAGAAGTTGATGGGGAAAGTGGGGCCGGGCAGGGAGGTGAGCTGGCATCAGGAGTTGGTGGGGAGAGGGGTGCTGAGCAGGGAGGTGAGCTGGCACTGAGGAGTTGGTGGGGAGGGGGGCCGGGCTGGGAGGTGAGCTGGCATCAGAATTTGGTGGGGAGAGGGGGCTGGGCAGGGAGGTGAGCTGGCATCAGGAGTTGGTGGAGAGAGCGGGGCTGGGCAGGTAGGTGAGCTGGCAGGAGGAGTTGGTGGGGAGAGCAGGGCCGTGCAGGGAGGTGAGCTGGCATCAGGAGTTGGTGGAGAGAGTGGGTTGGGCCTTCAGGTGGGGTGGATGGTGACAGCAGTGACATCAGCAGGCAATGACCTGGGCATGCAGCAACAGTGGGTGGAGACAGTGGGGTGGCACACCGCTTATGAACAGGAGCGGGCAGCATGGGAAAGGGGTTCAAGGCCTCAAGGACCATGCCAAGGTGCTAGAGGTGGAGAAGGAAGAAGCATTGGCAAAACCTGCAGCAGTCGTGTGGGGGAGGGCACGGGTGGTCAGAAGGGACCAGGCGACCAACCGCAGAGGAGAGAGTGGGGAGACAAGCCGGAGGCCTCCATTTGAAAGCATGCACAGCACGGGAAAGGCAAGCACAGCCTGGCACTGGGGGAACAAAAGCCCGCCACAGAAATTTAGGGTTTGTCAGGCACGCTGCTGAGTGGGAGGACAGTGTGACTGCAGGCTGCGAGGCCACGGGTGCTCTGTGGGGGATAATGGAAAGGCAGTGGGAAAGGCCTGAAGAGACAGACCCTGGGAGTCCTAGCTGGTTCCTGGATGGAAATTCTTTGACCAGTGTCCTGTATGTCCTAAAGGGAAAAGTACAGGTGCTCTGGAGGAGTGCGTGCTCCACACCCAGATTTGTGCTCCGGAGGAGCGCATGCTCCACACCTGGAGTTGTGCTCCAGAGGGGCACCTGCTCCACACCCAGAGTTGTGCTCCGGAGGGACGCGTGCTCCACACACGGTGTTGTGCTCTGGAGGGGTGTGTACTTCACACACGGAGTTGTCCTATGCTTCCACGGTTCCGGCAGCACATATATGGGCATCATGGCGTGGGAGACCTCCCAGCAGGAATGTGGTCACCCTGCTGTTCCTGGCAACTCTTGCACTTCCCAGTGGGTTTCACCTTGATTTATTTCATTCATTGGTTCACTTGTTTATTCAGCAACTATTTGCGGAGTTCCAGCTCTAGGGGAGGAACAGTGAGCCAGGGGTTGGGAATACCTGGGTAATGGGAGGAATGTGGTCCCTGCTGCTTCCTGCTTCTCAGAGAGGACAGACACCTCCCATGGCTCTCAAAGGGGATGCACACAGTGCTGTGAGCACCGGGGCTGTGCAGCACAGGTAGACTGGGCACCACCCAGCCCCCCACCCCTCTTCAGGTAGACCAGGCACCACCCAGCACCCCATCCGTCTTCAGATAGACCCGGTACCACCTAGCTTCCACATCCTCTTCAGGTAGACCTGGTACCACCCAGTTTTCCCATTCTTCTTCAGGTAGGCCTGGCACCACACAGCTTCCCCATCCTCTTCAGACAGACCTGGCACCACCCAGCACCCCATCCTCTTCAGACAGACCCACTACCACCCAGCACCCCATCCTCTTCAGGTAGACCCAGTACCACCCAGCCCCATCCCTCTTCAGGTAGATCTGGCACCACGCAGCTCCACCATCCCTCTTCAGATAGACCCAATACCACCCAGCCCCCAGCCCTCTTCAGGTAGACCCAATACCATCCAGCCCCCATCCGGCTTCAGTAGACCCAGTACCACCCAGCCCCCATCCCTCTTCAGTAGACCTGGTATCACACAGCTCCTCCATCTTCTTCAGGTAGACCTGGTACCACCCAGTGCCCCCATCCCTCTTCAGATAGACCCATTGCCACACAGCCACACCATCCCTCTTCAGTAGACCTGGTACCACTGAGCTTCTCCATGCTTTTCAGGTAGACTCAGTGCCACCCAACTTCCCCATTCCTCTTCTTAGTTTCTCTATTTCATTTCTTGAACAGAGAATCTCCCCCTCCCACTGTCTCTGTGGTTTCCAGAATGGAAAAAACTTAAATATCTTTACACAACCCTCACCAAAGACTCTCAGAAGGTCAAGACCCCCAGATCTCCTTGCACCTCTGCTGTGGATTCCACACAAGGCTGCGTCCACATGCTTTTATGTGCCTGTCCAGCAGCAGAAGCCATGTGAGTGTGCAGGAGGCATGGGGCCATCTCGTGCCTCCATGGAAACCCAGCTCGCTTGGGCTGTGCTGGAGGCAGTGCCTGTCTCCGCTGGCTGCAGTCAAGGCTGTGAGCAAAAGGAGGGAGGCTGCAGGCTGGTAAAACAGAGTCGTATTTGCAGTGATGCAAAGCCACCTGCCACACTTTCTACTCAGTGCTGGGAATCACAGCATACATCCAGTTAGGCTGGAATTGGGGTGTTTGGCTCCCCAGATTTTAACTACATTCCTTCAATTGGGTCACAGTCCTGCACTCACTGTCATTTTTTGCCAGCTGCATGGTTCCCTCTGAGCTGCAGAATCAGGTAGAGCAGAAGGCCCAGGTGATGCTGGAGTTCACCTTCTTAGCTGGGAATTAGTTGGCAGCAGCTGCATGGCTCTGACATTCATTTAAAATGTAACCTGCAAGGAGCAAGGAAGAGACTGCAAGCAGCATACCTTTTTCACCTCAGATTGATTTTCTCAGCGTCCTTCTTGCCCCTCGGTAGGACATGCTGAGCTGTTCTGGACCAATTTCACCTATGCTGGGAGCCGTAAGTCAGGCGGAGCGGCGTCTTGCAGCTTGTTTGCCTCTCAGCGGCTCCTGCTTCTTCTCGCGTGGCCGGCGGCCAGTCAGCCCCTGCTGTCAGCACTTTTGAGCTAAGATCTGACTCCACAGGAACTGGCGGTGGGAATCCAGAAGTCCCCGTGGTGACGAATCACTTAGGAGTTCGCTGTGCTTCCTGGTGGTGTCACTCGCTTGGTCCTGCAGCAGCCGTGGGGGCAGGGCAGCCGTGGGGGCAAGCCCAGCAGGGGTGCTCCCACCCACTTTAAAGGCCATCCAAAGCTGCCCACCAGCCAGCGTTCTTTCAGCATGGGCCACGGGCCTGTGGCATTGGCATCCCCTGGGAGCTGTTTAGAAATGCAGATGGCGGGCCCTGCGCAGTCCTGCTGCTCAGTCTGCATGCTCACTCGGCCCACGTGACTGCTGCAGGCCGGGAAGTGTGAGGAGCAGGGTCAGGGTGGCCCACCCCATGCACAGAGCCGGGAGGTGCCGTGGACCGCACTGCCCACCCCGACCTTTGGACAGAAAGTCCAGGCTTTCCCTGCTCTACGCCGACTCCCGCCACAGTCTATCGAGATCTGATATGACGAACCAACTCCATTCACAGCTGAGGGGCTGAATCAAAGCAGCGGGGCAACAGTGGGGGTGGGTGAGACCCTGTCTGGAAAATGGGACATCATTAGGAGGAGCGAGTCCACACCACGGCGTTAGGGGGAGCAAGTGCATGCCACAGCCTTAGGAGGAGTTAGTCCACACCACAGCATTAGGGGGAGTGAGTCCAAGCAAGGAAGCCTTAGAAATGCGCCTGCACATGTCAGGTGTCCGGGTCTTAAAGGTTCAGCAGTTGTCACTCCCTGAGAAGCCCCAGCCAGGTGAGAGGTACCGGCGTGCAGGTCAGGAAGCTGCTCACCCTCTGCCTGCTAGCCAGGCTCCAGCCCTCACCCACTGTGCCTTGGTCACACCCTCCTAGCCAATTCCGCTGGAGTTCACATTACTGGGAACTGGCGGAGTTCCAGTTCGGATCAGGCTGCACAAGGAAGAGAACTGCCGAACAGCATGCAGGACCCTCTGCACGGGAGGCGCTGCTGCACTGCCATGGCGAGGCCTGCACAGCAGGAGCAGACAAGGCCAGGGTGATAATGCCCCTTGGAGGGTAAGCTGCAGGTAGGCCGAGGAAGGGGCCAGGGCAGAGCTTGAGGAAACTGCTGGAACAGCCTATTCAGGCTGACTCAGGTTCCTGGCCCAGAACTCCTTTCACCACCCCAGGTCCCTTAGGATACCAAGGAGGCAAACAAGAGAGCAGCTTTGCAGCCTGAAGGGGTCTCCAGGACCAGTCTTGTGCGATTTGCAGATCTAGGCTCCCGTTCAGAGCCTGTGCGTCTCCATGCTGATTAGGATGATGCTAGCCCTGTGATAAACACCTCCCATCATTTCAGTAGCTTAACGCACGGAAAGTCTGTCTTACTGATGTCACTGTCCAGTGCTGTTGCTCCTGGTATTGGGCAGCACCCCACACAGTGACTCAGGACCCCAGGCTCATCAGTGCTCCATGGGGTGACTCAGGGTGCAAGTCTCCTTGTGTCCAGTGGCTCTGTCGTCTCCCTTTCACCTTATTGCTGGGCTTCATCTTTTTTGTGCCATGAACCCTTCCAGTGGCCTGATGAATGGTCATGTCAGAATAAAATTTTTTTTAACACATAAAAGAAAGAACATAGGATGGCAAGGAATAGGATAGGAAAATGTGCCTTGTACTGCCAGCAAACAGTCCTGCTAAAGCTACTGTGCTTTTTTGCCTACACTCATAATTGAAGGAAATACTAAATATGAGCTTGAGGTTAGTAAAAATAAAGATGTAATTTTTCTCGTGTTGGAGGTCACAGGCTGCTGTATCTAACCCTGGGTTTAGAGTTCCAGCCAGGAGTCAGGGAGAAGAGGGTGGAGAAGGCACAACCGCTTCCTAGTGCCTGTGAGGGGAAGAACACTGGTCCCTCCACGCCCCTCTGGCCAGCACCAGTGACAGCCACATCTAGCAGGTGGGCTGTGAGAAAAGGAAAACTTCAGCCGAATTAAATTTAAAGGCGTGTAATTGAGCAGTGAACAATGTGTGAATCAGGCAGCCTTCTGAGTCACAGTAGGCTCAGAAACTCCAGAGTGGCCACATGGTGGAAGATTTACGGACAGAAAAAAAAGAAAGTGATGCACAGAAAACGGAAGTGAAGTACAGAAACAGCAGGATTGGCTACAGCTCGGCGTTTGCTTTATTTGTATATGGTTTGAATAGTTGGCTACATGTCATTGGCCAAAACTTGGTGATTGGCACAAGTGTAGACTACGGTCTGTTTACGCCTCCTTGTTATAGTTCACGAAGAACAGAAACATCTTTAGGCCAGACTTAAAATATGTAAGGAGGCAGCTTTAGGCTACACCTGATGTAACAGCTGAGAAGTGTTCCCTATCTGACAGTGCATGTCTGTATGTCATGTCTGTTGTGTCCTGAAGCACTAACTTTTGGTGATACAGCAAGTATGACCCTTCTGAACCCTGGGAGGAAGAAGGACATCTTGGGGCTTGCTCATGTTTATAAACAAATCTGACAGAAGCCATTTGCAATGAGTACTGGCCCGCCAAGGTCCAAGTTAGCTCTGGACTGGATTCAGCCTTCAAGTGGCACCAGCTAGAAATGCTTCTGAAGGGAGCGAAGCTGCATGTCTCAGCGCAGGAGTCACCGATGAAGAGGCTGTCTTGTCTTGGGTCAGGTGACCCATGAACCACAGGCGACAAGGCCTATGGGAATGGAGACCAACAACCCGGGGACTTAGACCCACAGCCCCTCAGTGCTGCGCCTGCCTCCCCATTCTTGCCCATCTCCCCTGGGCACACGGAAGTGGCCCTGCAGCCAAGTCCTTCCAAATTCCCCAGTGGCCACCGAAGCAGGTCCTGTGAACACACTGGTGCGGGCTGGTGGCTGTCCCCAGCTCCTCCTGCTCGGGGACTGCAGCTTTGTCCTCAGCACTCAAGAGTAGGGACGAGGTCTGGCTTGTCTGAATGTCCCAGGGCTGCACTAACTAATGACAACACACTGGTGATGATGGAACTGCGCTCCCAGGCCTGGAGGCCAGAAGTCTGAAAGCTGGAAGCAAGGTGTATGCAGGGCTGGCACCCTCGGAAGCCTCCGGGGGAGGGTCCCTGCCTGCCTCTCCCAGCTCCCAGGGGCTGCTGGCGATTCCAGAGTTCCTTGGCTTATGGACACCTCACTCCAGTCTCGGGGTGTCCCCCAATGTGTGTTCGTGCAGCATTCGCCCCCTTGTGTTCCCTCCGCATTATTTCCCGTGTTGGTACGGCATTCTCCCCGCTGTGTGTTCACCCGGTGTTCTCCACCCTCGTGTGTTCACCAGAAGTTCTTTCCTCTACGTGTTCTCCTTTCTGTGTGTTCTTTCAGCGTTCTCACCCCTGTGCATTCCCATGGCGTTTTCTTTACTGTGTGCTTTCCTCTGGTTCTTCCCGCTGTGTGCGTACACCTGGCATTCTCCCTTCTTTGTGCGTTCACGTGGCATTTTCCCCTTGTGCGTTCACCGGCGTTCTCCCCTCCACCCGTGCATTCACCAGACATTCTCCCATTGTGAGTTCGCGTGGCTTTCTCCCCTCTGTGCATTCACACGGCGTTCTTTCCTCTGTGCATTCATGTGGTTTTTCCCTGTGTGTGTTCACCCGGTGTTCTCTACCCTGTGGGATCTCTCGGCATTCTCCCCCATGTGTGTTCACCTGGCGTTCTCCCCTGTGTGCGTTCACCAGGCTTTCACCCTTCTGTGTGTTCACGTGTGTTCATCCCCTTGTGTGCGTTCACTCTGCATTCTCCCCCTTGTGCTTTCACCCGGCTTCTCCCCAGTGTGTGTTCACCCCGGGTTCCTCCCGTACGTTCACATGGTGTTCTCTATACTGTATGTTCACCCGGGTTCCTCCCGTACGTTCACATGGTGTTCTCCCCACTGTGTGTTCACCCGGGTTCCTCCCGTACGTTCACATGGCGTTCTCCCCACTGTATGTTCACCCGGGTTCCTTCTGTATGTTCACATGACGTTCTCCCCACTGTGTGTTCACAGGCCATTATTTCCCCTATGTGTTTCCATGGCGTTCTCCACCCTGTGCGTTGAAGCGATGTTCTCCCCTCTTGAGTTGCGCAGTGTTATTTCCCCTGTGTGTTAGGGGGCTGTTCTCCCTCCAGTGCATTCATTAGGCGTCCTCCCTCCAGTACGTTCACCAGGCGTTCTCCCTCATGTGTTCACGTGGCGTTCATTCTCCTGTGAGTTCACACCAAGTTATCTTAACTACGTGTGATCTCCTCCCCTCCCCGCCATGTGTGCCTGCAGGCAGTTTTCTCCTTTGTGCGTTCAAGTGGCTCATGGCGTTCTCCCCGCTGTGCATTCCTGCAGCATTCTTCTCTCTGTGCGCTCACTTGTTCTCTCTCGTGCGTTCACCTGGCATTCTCCCCCAACCCCTGTGTGTTCGTGCGGCGTTATTTTCCGTGTGTGAGTTCACGCAGCGTTCTCCCCACTGTGCTTTCACCAGGCATTCTCCCCGCTGATCATTCCTGCTGTGTTCTCCCTCCTGTGGTTTCACTCAGCGTTCTCCCCTCTGTGCGTTCACCAGGCGTTCTCTCTTCTGTGTGTTCGCGCGGCGTTCTCTCCCTTGTGTTCCTGAGGCATTCTCTCCCCTGTGCGTTTGTACAGCGTTCTCTTTACCGTGTGCGGTCCCCCGGCGGTCTTCCCCTATGTGTGTTCACCCCGCTTTCTCCTTTCTTTGTGCATTCACATGGCGTTCTCCCCACTGTGCGTTCCTGTGGCGTTTTTCCCTCTGTGGGCTCACTTGGTGTTCTCTCCTCTGTGATTTCACCCAGCGTTCTCCCCGCATGCATTCACCATGTGTACTCCCCAGTGTGCGTTCACGCGACGTTCCCCACCTTGCCGTGTGCGACATCCGGGGTTGTCCTTTGTGCCTTCACGCAGCTTTCTCCCCTGTGTTTTCACCCGGCATTCTCCTTTCTTTGTGCGTTCTCCTACCAGTCCCCTACCCCCGCCCCCACGCCCACCCCGTCCCTTGGCCAGGCATTCTCCCCTCTGTGTGTTGATCCGCTGTTCTCCCCGTGTGTTCATGCTTACTTCTCCTCTCTGTATGTTCTTCCAGCGTTCTCCCTCATGTGTTCCCTTCTCTCCCACGTGCGTCCCCACGGCGTTCTCTTTACTGTGCACATTCCCCTGCGTTCTCCCTTCTGTGTGTTGACTTGCTGTTCCTTTCCCTGTGCATTAACCTGGAGTTCTCTTTTCTTTCTGCATTCACCAGGTGTTCTCCGCACTGGACGTTCGCGCCTCATTGCCCCCTCCCCGTGTTTGTGGGGTGGGTTCCCGCAGCGTTCTCCCCTTTGTGTGTTCCTGCGGCGTTCTTCCCGCTGTGCTTTTATTAGGCGTTCTCCACCCCTGAGCATTCACTAGGCATTCTCGCCGAGCACTCGTGCAGCGTCAGCATTCTCCCACCTGTATGTTCGCGCGGTGTTCTCCCCTCTGTACATTCACCAGGCGTTCTCCCTTTTGTGTGTTCACATGGCGTTCATTCCGTTGTGT
The DNA here is from genome assembly GCA_963574635.1 of Cheracebus regulus. NCBI lineage: Eukaryota > Metazoa > Chordata > Mammalia > Primates > Pitheciidae > Cheracebus > Cheracebus regulus. The sequence continues at coordinate 29,262 of CAUYQU010021583.1, forward strand.
GCGTTCACTCCGCGTCCTCCACCCTGTGCATTTTCGAGGTGTTCTCCCCGCCTCCTCTGCGTTCAGGCGACGTTCTCACCCTGTGCGTTCACATGGCGTTCTCCCCTCTATGTGTATTCACCTGGCGTTCTCCCCGGAGTGTGTTCACCTGACGTTGTGCTGTGTGTTGACACGGCATTCCACCACCGCCGCCCGCTGTGCCTTCACACAACGTTCTCACTGCGTGTGTTCAGGCGGCGTTCCTCTCCTATAGGTTTAGGTGACATTCTCCACCCTTTGAGTTCACCCAGCGTTCTCCTCCGTGTGTTCCCGCGATTGTATTTCCCGTGTGTGTTGGGGCGGCATTCTCCCCGCTGTGCATTCAAGTGGCATTGTCCCCCCCGCCCTCGCCCCCGTGCGTTCACCAGGCGTTCTCCCCACTGTGTGTTGGCGTGGCTTTCCTCCCCGTGTGTGTTCATCTCGAGTTCTCCTCCCTTTGTGTTCACAAGGAGTTTGCCCCTCCGTGTGTTCACCCGGTGTTCTCCCCTCTGTGCATTCTCGAGGCATTTTCCCCTTGTGTGTTCATTCGGTGTTCTCCACCCTGTGCGATCGCGCAGCATTCTCTTCCGTGTGCGTTCACCGGTAGTTCTTTCCTGTGTGCGTTCACCAGGCGTTCGCCCCTCTGAGTGTTCTCTCGGCGTTCACCTGCCTGTGCGTTCACCCGGTATTCTCCCTGCTGTGTGTTTGTGCAGCGTTCTCTCCCAGTGTGTTCAGGCGACGTTCTCACCCTGTGCGTTCACACGGCATTCTCCCCCGAGTGTGCTCACCCGGCGTTCTCCCATCGGTGTGTTGACATGGCGTTCCTCCCCGTGCCTTCACACAACGTTCTCACCACCTGCGTTCATGCGGTGTTTCTCCCCACTGTGTGTTCACACCGAGTTCTCTTTACTGTGTGCATCCCCTGGGCATTCTCCCACGTGTGCGTTCACATGGCTTTCTCACCACTATGCGTTCTCGTGGCGTGTGTTCTCTTCTCTCTGTGTGCTCACTTGGTGTTCTCTGCCTTGTGTATTCACCCGGCATTCTTCCCTCTGCGTTCGTGCAGCGTTCTCCCGTCAGTGTGTTCACGCGGCATTATTTCCCTTGTGTGTGGGCACCGTGTTCTCCCCCTGTGTGTTCATGCGGCATTCTCCGGTGTATTCTGTCGTTCTCCACCCTGTGAGTTTCCGTGGGGTTCTCTGTCCTGTGCGTTCCCACTACGTTCTCTTTACTGTGGCCATTCTCTGCCCTGTGTGCGTTCATGCTGCGTTCTTCTTTCTGCGTTCACAGGGCATTCTTCCCACGTGGGCTCATGTGACGTTCTACCCTCTTCGTGATTTCACTAGGCGTTCTCCCCCATGCGTTCACCAGGCGTTCTCTTTTGTGCGTTCACCCTGCATTCTCCTTTCTTTGTGCGTTCACCCTGCGTTCTCCCCACTGTGGGTTCATGCGGCGTTCTCCCCTCTGCATTTGGGGAGCGAGCGTTCTCCCACTGTGTGTTCGTGTTCTCCCACTGTGTGTTCCAGGGGCGTTATTTCCCGTGTGTGTTGGCGCGGCATTCTTCCTGCTGTGCGTTCTCTGGCGTTTTCCACCCCCGTGCGTTCACCAGGCATTCTCCTAGCTGAGCATTCGCACAGCGTTCTCCCATTCTCCCTCCTGTGCTTTCACCCGGTGTTCTCCAACCTGTACGTTCTCTTGATGTTCTCTTCCATGTGTGTTCACCCGGTGTTCTCCCCTCTGTGCATTCACCAGGGGTTTTCCCTTCTGTGTGTTCACGTGGTGTTCATCCTCCTGTGTGGGTTCACTCTGTGTTCTCCCCACTGTATTCTTCCTCCCACCCCCGTGCATTCACGTGTCATTCTCACGGCTTGCGTTTACACGGTGTTCTCCCCCCAATGTGTTCACCCGACCTTCTCTCCTCTGTGTGTTGACACGACACCCACCCCCAATTCATGCAATGGTTCTCACCATGTAACCTCACGCAGCACTCCTCTCCCCTGTGCGTTCGCGGGGCATTTTCTCCCAAATGTTGGCCCGGTTGTACTTCCCGTGTGTGTTGGCCCGGAGTTTCCCCGCTGTGCGTTCCAGCAGCAGTCTCCTCCCGCCCAGGTGTGTGTATCAGGCATTCTCCCCCCGGCCATGCGTTCACGTTCACGCGGCGTTCCCCCCACTGTATGCATTCAGCTGGCGTTCTTTCTTTCTGGGTTCACATGGCGTTCTACCCCTGTGTGTTCACCCGGCGTTCTCCCCTCTGTGCGTTCGCACATTCTCCCCTTGTGTGTTCACGTGACGTTATTTCCCGTGTATGTTGGCCTAGGGTCCTCCCTCCTGAGCGTTCACCCGGCGTTCTCCCCCGTGTGTGTTCACACAGAGTTCTCCCCTCTGTGGGTTCATGCGGCATTTCCCTAGTGTGTGTTCATTCGGTGTTCTCCCCCGTGTGTGTTCACCCGGCATTCTCCCTTCTGTGTATTCACGTGGCGTTCATCCCCCTGTGTGCGTTCACTTTGCGTTCTCCCCCGTGGGTTCACTCCCTGTTCACCCCTTCGTGCGTTTTCGCAGCGTTCTCTCCTCGTGCGTTCACATGACGTTCTCACCCCGTGCATTCACATGGCGTTCTCTCCTCTGCGTGTGTTCACCCAGCATTCTCCCCGGAGTGCGTACACCCAGCATTCTCCTGTGTGCTGACCCGGCGTTTCCCTGCCTGGTGCCTTCACGTGACGTTCTCACCACCTGCGTTCACCCAGTGCTCCTCCCTTCTGTGCATTTAGGCAGCATTCTCCACCCTGTGCGTTCACCCGGCATCTCCCCCACGTGTTTACGTGGCATTCTCCTCCGAGTGCATTCGTGCGGTTTTCTCCCCCTCCGTGTGTTCGAGTGGTTGTACTTTTTGTGTGTGTTGGCCTTGCGTTCTCCCCACTGTGGGTTCCAGCAGCATTCTCCTCACTTACCCACGCTTTCACCGGACGTTCTCCTCTCTGTGCGTTCACTTTGGGTTCTCTCCCCTGTGCATTCACCTGGTGTTCTTTTTCCTGTGTCTTTGCGCGGCGTTCTCCCCACTGTCTTCACCCGGAGATCTCCTTCCCACAGCGTTCTCCCCGCTGTGCGTTCTTGCGACGTTCTCACCTCACCCCGTGCGTTCACACTGAGTTATTTCCTCTACGTATATTCACCCCACGTCCCCCAATCACCAACAAGTGTGTTCACCCGGCGTGCTCCTGTGTGTTGACATGGCTTTTCTCCCCCAACCCCGTGCCTTCAGGCAAGGTTCTCACCACCTGCGTTTGCGCAGCATTTCCTACCCTGTGCGTTTACAAGACATTCTCCACCCTGTGTGTTCTCTCCTTTGTGCGGTCGCACGGCGTTCTTTACTGTGTGCTTTCCTCTGGCATTCCTCCCCCTGTGTGTATTCACCTGGCATTCTCCTTTTTTTGTGCGTTCACAGGGCGTTCCCCACACCCTGTGCTTTCACTGGCATTCTCCCCTCTGTGCGTTGACTTGGCCTTATCCCCGTTTGTTCACGCGGTGTTCTCCCCACTGTATGTTCTTTCGCGGTTCTCCCCCCTGTGTTCCTGTGGTGCATCTCTCCCCTGTGCATTCCCACAGTGTTCTCTTTACTGTGTGTGTTCCCTGGCTTTCTCGGCCCGGTGTGCGTTCACGTGGTGGTCTCTTTTCTTTGTATGTTCACATGTCATTCTCCCTCTCAAGCAGCGATCTTCCTTCTGTGCATTCACTTGGCGTTCTCTTCCCTGTGCGTTCTCCTTTCTTTGTGCATTCACCTGAGGTTCTCCCCACTGTGCGTTTGTGCAGCATTCTCCCCTCTGTGTGTTCACTTGGCGTTCTCTCTGTGTGTTCTCTTGGCGCTCCCCACCCCGTGTGTTCACGTGACCATCTTTCTCCCGTGCGTTCACGTGGCGTTCTCTTTATTCTGGGCGTTCTTCTGACATTCTCTCCTCGCCCCCTCGTGCGTTCATGCGGAGTTCTTCCCTCTGTGTGCTTACTTTGGGTTCTCTCCCCTGTGCGTTCGCCCCGCGTTCTCCCTCATATTTGTTCGCGCGGTGTTATACTCGTGTGTGTGAGCACGGCGTTCTTCCTCTCCTGCGTTCACCAGGCATTCTCCCCACTCATGGTTTGCGTCGGGTTCTCTCTCCTGTGCTTTCACTTGGCGTCCTCCCCTCTCCCTGTGCCTTCGGGCGCGTTCTCCTTCCCCCGAGTGCTTTTGCGTGTTCTCCCCCCGTGTGTTCATGCGGCGTTCTCCCCGCTGTGCGTTCACCCAGTGTTCTCCCCACTTTGTGCATTCAGGCGACGTTCTCCCTTTTTGTGCGTTCACCTGGCGTTCTCTGTGCCTTCACAGGGTGTACTTCCTCATATGCGCGCTGCGTTCTCTGCCCTGTGTGTTCACACAACGTTCTCCCCTCCCCTGGGCATGTGTCACCTGTCGTTCTCCTTTGTGTGTTCCCATAGCGTGCTCTCTCTGTGTTCACATGGTGTTCTCACCTCTGTGTTCACATGGCGTTTTCTTCGCTGTGGTGTTCACGTGGCATTCTCCTTCCGGTGTGTGTTCACACGGCGTTCTCCTCTGTGTTCACATGGCGTCCTCTGCACTATGTGTTCGCCTGGCGTTCTCCCTCATGTGTGTTCACCTGGCCTTCTCCCGCTTGTGTGTTCAAGTGTTCTCATTAGGACACCTGTCATTGGCTTAGGCCCACCCATTCCAGCATCACTTTATCTTGCAACATCTGAAAGACCCTGTTTCCAATTAAGGTAACAGGCACAGGTTCTGCATAGTGCTGAGTTAAGGTGTGACAGTACTTACTCAACGCCAGTGTCCGGTGGTTTCGGTTTGTGTGTGGGGTTGTCTGAGTGCTCACACCACATTTTATCTCCTTCCAGTGAGTCTCACATGCCCGAGACTTAAAAAAAGACAGAGGCATATTGCCCCAATGATGCTTTAACTCCACTTCAGTTGCCCAGTTTTTCCCTCCAAGCAGAGATCATCCTTTTAGAAGTAAATAAGCAATAATGATGCAAATGGAAGGAGATTGTTGATACTGTGCTTTCTTCTCCTTATACAGCAGATAGGCCTTCAGCAGACACTTTATTTATTTTGACTAATTCTTATCCTGGAGGGTGTTTGTTGGCAAGTAGAACATAGGGATCTCAGTTCATTTCATCCTTATTTTCTTTCTTCAGAAAAAGAGCAGAGGGTTTTGTTTCCATTTTTTTGAATACTCCTGGTCAGGTTATTTAACAATTTGAATCTCAAAGTTAACATTTGTGAAGTAGGGCTCTGCCTTGGTCCATTGGGGCTGCTATAACAAATTTATGTCTGGCTGGGTGGCTTCTAAACAGCAGACATTTACTTCCCACTGTTCCAAAGGGTGAAAGTCTGAGGTCCAGGCGTGGCAAGGCTGGGCTCTGGGGAGGGCTGTCTTCTGGGCTTGCAGAGGGAGGCTTCTGTTTGCACCCTCATGTAGCAGAGAGAAGGGAGATGCAGTAGCACACTCCTGGTCCTTCCTATAAATAGGACGCTAATCCCATTCATAAGGACTCCACCCTCATGACCTATGCACCTCCCAAGGCCCACCTCCTAATACCAGCACCTTGGGGTTAGAATTTCAGCACGGGAATTGGGGAGTGAGGGACAAAATGTTCATTCCTTATCAGGGTACAGCCCTGACTGGAAGCTTAGATCATGATCACTGTGGGACTCAATGCTGGATGTGTTTTATGAAGTCCGGAGTGTGAAGTATAGCTTCAAATGGCCAGGCTGGGTAAGGCAGGTCCTCAGCCCTCTGTTTATTCAACATGTGAGGACCTACTAGGAGGTGACCTCCCTAGGCCCTCGGGTACAGAAATGAGGAGTCACAGTTTCCACCCTCTCTGATAATAAAATCCCGGCACTTGTTTTATTGTATATCTACTCACTTAGCCATTCCTTTGTCCATCATTTCAAAATAAGTTGTAGGTATCTGTACAGTTTCCTGTAAACTTACCATATATATCATTGACTAGATTAAATGACTAGATTTCTTTAGAGTTTTTTTGCATTTGGTGTAATGTTTACATTCAGTGAAATGCACAAATCTGAACCGTACATTAACTGAGCGTTGACCAATTCAGATACTTTTGTAACTCACCTATCAATACATGGAGCATTATCACCAACCCGGAAGTTCCATCATGCCATTTCAGTTAATTCCCACTCCCATTCCCAGACTAAATCACCGTTCACACATTCTTTCCATCATGGATGACATTGGCTTATTCTCAGACTTTATAAAATTGAAATCATACAGTGTTTGCAATTTCATGTCACAATTCTTTTACTTAGCTGTATTAGATTTTCATGGCTGCCGTAACAAATTACCATAAATTTAGCAGCCTACACAACATAAATTTTTAACAGTTCCCTAAGATTGAAATCTGAGGTGAGTCTCACTGTAGTAAAATCAAGGTGTCTGCAGGGCTGCGCTCCTCTCAGGAGACTCTAGGGGAAAATCAGTTCCCCCGCCTCTTCCAGCTTCTGGAGGCCCCAGTAATTCCTGGATATTGGTCTCCCTCCATCTTCAAAGCCAATGTAAAGTGATAATTGTGTACTTTAATCATGTCACTCTGACCTTTTCCTGCTTCCTTCTTCAACTACTATTTCTTTCTTTCTTTCTTTTTCTTTTTTTTTTTTTTTTGAGATGGAGTTTCACTCTTGTTGTCCAGACTGGAGTGCAATGATGTGATCTTGGCTCACTGCAACCTCTGTCTCCCAGGTTCAAGCGATTCTCCTATCTCAGCCTCACGAGTAGCTGGAATTACAGACATGCACCACCACTCCCAGCTAATTTTGTATTTTTAGTAGAGACGGGGTTTCTCCATGTTGGCCAGGGAGGTCTCAAACTCCTGACCTCAGGTGATCAGCCCGCCTCGGCCTCCGAAAATGCTGGTATTGTAGGCATGAGCCACCGTACCCGGCCCCCTCTTCAAATTCTAAGGAGTCTCATGATTATGCCAGGTGCCCCTGGTAATTCAGGATACTCCCCCTATTGTAGGAGCAGATGATCCGCAGCTTTAATTCCACCTGCAATTGTATCCTCCTTTGCCAGGTGCTCTGCCATATTCCCAGTTTCCAGGGATCAGCCTGCCACATTTTTCTTGTCCAGTGTATCATCGATGGGCATTTGGGTTGGTTCCAGGTCTTTGGTATTGTAAACCGTGCTGTAGTCAGCATATGTGTGCATGTGTCTTTATGATAGAATGATTTATAATCCTTTCGATATATACCTAGTAATGGGATTGCTGAATCAAATGAAATTTCTATTTCTAGGTCCTTGAGGAATCACCACACTGTCTTCCACAATGGTTGATGTAGGGCCATAGGGGCCCCACAGGGTCATGGTGTGTTAAGTTGCAGGATCCGAGAAGTAAAGAGACAGAACACTAAAGAACTGGTGAAGAGTATCTGGACTTCAGTGGGGGCCACACCACCTGTGAGTGGAGATCAGTGATGGCCCCCAAATGCCCCAGAGCATCTGTATTTATTAGGTACAAGCAGGGGGCAGGGTCATGAATGAGGTCATCATCTACAGGCTTAGTAATGGGGCACATATAATCATATGAGTTACAAGCGAGGGGACCACCCCATTATGTCACTGGGCAGAGAGGTGGGTCGTGTGCAGCAGGGGGCTGTACCGTGCACAGTAGTAGGGGGTCATGTACAGAAAAGGGGTCTACCCCCATTAGGTCACTGAGGCAAAGAGGTGGGCTGTGTGCAACAGGTGTCCTGTGCAACACTTCTTACCTGAGGGCTAGAGACTTCAAAGGATTTCTAATAGAAGGATACTGTAAGCTTAATGCAGTGGGAGCTGACAGACTTGTGCTCTTCTCTTAAGATATTTATGGGAGGATGATTTGAGCTAGCACAGAAGTGAGAAAAGACTGACAGGGTGTACAGCCTCTGTGACTGGTCACACCAGAGGGGTTCTTCTTCCTCGGTTACTTCCAGGATCTCAGGCCTGAGGCCTACTTTCCACAGGAACTGGATGCAAGGTACTACAGCTCCTTTATCAGGAAGAGAGGCTCTTGCTCCAAGCCTGCCATACAGCATATGCCCTCTCAGATAGGGACGCCACCACCTGGATCTTTGTTTCTCGTCCTGGTCTGGCTGTTTTCCCATGTACTGCTTCTGTTCTGTGACTGCCCTAGGCATTCCTCCTACTACAAACTACTATATGGTTATATAGAAGGATTATATAAATCAGCACTAAGTGTGTCAGTACAGCTCGGACTACAATACCTATATGATTATATAGAAAAATTATATAGAACTAAGTAGAAATAAGTATTAAGTATGATTATATAAACTAGATATATGTAAGCAGTAAGTTATACTTCAAGCACTAATTCTATAAACTAATATATGATTATATATGAGGGATTATGTAAAGGAAACAGCTGAGTAATAACACTATAAACTAAGATATTCTTCAGGCACTGGTTGTGCCTGGGGTCTGGACAGTCCTTCTTCCTCAGTGCCCATGGGGTGTGTTACCCACACCAAAGTGCTGGGATTACAGACGTAAACCACCATGCCCGGCCAAGATCCCACTTTCTAAACACTATTTGTTGAAAGGATTGTCTTTTCTTCATTGGCTCACCTTGGAGCCTTTGTTGAAAATCAGGTGGGAATATATCAGATAGAATACAGTATTCTATTATTATCTGTTAGTTATGTAATAGGTGGGGATCTATTCTATTCCATTTGTCAGTTCTTACCCTCATATGACACTGTCTTGATTACTATAGCTTTATGGAAAATCTTAAAGGCAGGTAGTTTAAGTTCTCCAACTTGATTTTTCTCAGGGATTTTTTTTTTTTTGATATTCTAGGTTCCTTAAATTTCTAGAGAAATTTTAGAATCTGCTTGTCAATCTTAATTTTTAAAAATCTGCTGAGATTTTAATTGTGATTGAGTCATTGAGTTGAATATATGGTTCAATTTGAGAAGAATTGACATCTTAACAATACTGTCTTCCAATAAATGAATACAATATTTATTTAGATAAATTTCTCTCAACAGTGTTTTGTAGTTTTCAGTGTAGAGAAGTCTTACACGTCTTCTTAAATTCATTCTTAAATAATTTTATGTGTTTTGACAGTATTATAAATTGATTTTTTAATTTTTTAAACTAGTATATAAATATGCGTTTTGTGCATTAACATGGTAACCTGACACTGTTTTAAATTCACTTATTATAGTAATAATTATTTTATGGATTCTTTTAGATTTACCATATACAAAGTCAAGCAATCTGCAAATAGAGACAGATTTTTTCTTTTATATCTTTATGCCTTGTATTTCGTTAACCTTGCCCTATTGCACTGTCTAGAATTACTAGGAGAATGTTGGGTAGCCATGGTAAGATGAAACATCCTTGCCTTTTTCTTGATTTAAGGGGAAGCATATAATAATTTACCTTTGAGCTGTTTTTACTCATAATAGTTCTGACACCAAGGTATGGGGTTTTTGTTTCACACCAACCAGTTCTCTGATTATCTGGACACCATGTGTGTGTTTGACAATTCAATTCAATTCTGACATTTAGCCCTTAGAGTTAGTGTAGACCCCACAGCTCAAAGGCTCAGTCTCCTTCCCCTCACTTCAGATGCCAGTCACTGGTTGAGGACTTCTTGAACTTTGGACTGACCAGGTTTAAACTGAGGATTCTCCTGACTCCTGCAGGTTTGATAATGTGGTGGAAATTACCAATTTATTATACAGAATACCACTCAGGAGCTCCCAAATAAAAGAGCTGCATAGGGCAGGGTATGGAAGAAGAGGCAGGAGCGTCCATGTCCCCTCCAGAGGCGCTACTCTCCTAGCACCTTGATGTATTCACCAACCTGGAAACCCTCCCAACTGTCATTTAGGGTTTTAACGAAGGCTTCATTACATAGGTATGATGGATTAAATCATAAGCCACTGGTGATTAGCACAGTCTCCAACCCCTTTTCGCTTTCTAAAGGTTGAGAGTCAGGCCTGACAGTTCTGTTTCTCAAGGCTTGGTCTTTCTAGCAACCAGTGTCCATTCTGAAGCTACCTAGGGGACCCCAGCTACCATGCCTCTCATTATCATACGAAAGACAATGATTCTTTTGGAGATGCCAAAGGTTTCAGAAATGCAGGCATTAGTGGTATAGTGGTGTGCATAGCTGCCTTCCAAAGGTTTCAGAAGCTTTTTGTGGGAACCTAGGGCATTTTATTTATTCATTTATTTACTTATTTATTTTTTAATTAAACCACAACCATTAAGGATATTATTAGCTGTAGATCTTTTTCACATATTTTTTAATAGATTGAGGAAATTCAGATCCATTTCAGTATTTTTGAGTTTGTTATTTTTTAAACCATGAATAGGCATTGAATTTTGTCAAATGCTTTTTTGGCACCTATGAAAACAATTGTATTGCTTAATTTTTTTCTCATAATGTTAGAAATGACTTTTTTAAAGATGTTGTCTGCTAATATGGTAATTGATTTTAAAATGTTAAACCAACTTTGTGTTCTTCAGATAAAACTTACTTGACACTTCTTTTGACATGTTCAATTTATATTTGCCAGTATTTTCTTAAGACAAATTTTATCTATGTTTATGAGTGTTACTGCTCTGTAATTTTTGTAATGCTTTTATCAGGTTTTGATAATATTAGACTGAACTCATGAAGTAAATTAGACATGTTTTCTCCTCTATTTTCTGAATTTAACATGTTTAGATGAAATTTATATTACTTTTTTTTCTGGAATGTTTGACAGGATTCACCCAATATCTAGCTAATTGAATTAATGTTTGTATTAATTCAATTACTTTAATAGATATAGAGCTGGGCAGATTTTCTGTTCATCTGTGTCAATTTTGAATGTTGTGTTTTTAAGGAATTTATCTGTGTCATCTAATTTACAGAAATTATTGGCATAATGTTGCTAATACTATTCATTATCCTTTTAGTGTCTATAGGATGTGATAATCTCTCTTTCATTCTCGATTTTCACAATATGTGTTATCACTCTTAAAAATCAGTCTAACTATGGACTTGCCAATTATTTCAAAGAACTAGCTTTTGGCTTTTTAGTTCTATCGTTTGTCTATTTTCTATTTTATTTACTTCACTCTTAGCTTTATAATTTTCTTCCTTTGATCTACTTTGGGTTTTCTTTGTTCTTCTTTTCCTAATTTTTTAAGGTCATGCCTCAGATTGTTGATCTTATATCTTCTTTTTTAACACAAGGATTTAAAGCTATAGATCTTTTTCTGAGCATTGTTTTGCTATTTCTCACAGATTTTGGTATATTTATATTTTTATTAGGTTAAGAATATTTTCTAATATCTACTGTATTTTTTTATTTGATCAATTGACTATTTAATTTTTAATTTTTACTTATTTGGGGTTTTCCTAGATGTCTTTCTGTTTAATTCAGCTGTGTTAGAAAACATATTTTGCATAATTTCAATCATTTTAAATGTGATATGATTTATTTATTGCCCAGCATAAGACTGTCTTTCTTACATGCATGTATAAAAAAGTGTGTGTTTTGCTAACAGTGCCTCCTGGTAGAACATTCTAAAAATAACAGTTTGATTGATATTTGATATATTGATTTTAAATTGATAGATAGATTTTAAATTGGTTGATAGTATTATTTGTCTTCTATTATCATTATCGATTTTCTGTTCACTTGTGCTATCAATTAATAAAGAAAGACTTGAAATCTTCAACTCTAATGGTTGGTTTGGTTATTTTTTCTTTGATATCTGTTTTTACTTCATGTATTTTGAGGCTTGTTATTTGGAACATAAATATTTAGTATTTTTATATATTCTTGATGTTTCTTGTGGATCTATTTATCATTACGAAATATCCAGTTTTATACTTGGTTAGATTCTCTGTACTGAAACCTATTTTATCTGTTATAAATACAGTCACTCCAGTTACCTTTGATTAATATTTGCATGACATATCCTTTTATATCCTTTCACTTTTAGCCTATTACTTACCTTTGTATTGGCTTTGTATATAAAGTAGATATTTTGTAGACAGCATTTACTCGAATCTTGCTATTTAATCCCATTTGACTGCCTCTGCTTTTTAATTGGAGTGATTAGACCATGATAGTATCTGAATGTTTTTGTCCATCACCAGATTCATATATTGAAACCTAAACCTCAATGTAGTGGTGTTAAGAAGTGGGGCCTTTAAGAGGTGATTAGGTTATAAGAGGGCCACTCTAATGAATGGAATTAGTGCCCTTATAAAAGAGGCATGAGAAAGTGTCTGCCATGTAAAGACACAGCAAGAAGGTGCCATATGTGAAGCAGGGTGAGCCCTCCCCAGACACCAAATCTCCTGGCACCCTGACCTTAGACTTCTCAGCCTCCAGAACCGCAAGTGATACATTTCTGTTGTTTTAAGTTACCCTGTCTTTGAATGAACTAAGGAATACCATTGAAATTTAATGTGATCATTGACAGCACTGGGTTTAAATCTAACATTTTCTATTATTTTATATTTTTCCTATTTGTTCTTTGTTCCTTTCACCCCTCTTTTCCTTCCTTATTTTTTCAGAATCATTATTTTATGACTCAGTTTTAACTTCACTGTTGGCTTAGTAGATGTACACCCTATTTTTATAATCATCGCTCTAGGGATATTGCATTATACTCTCTAAGATTATAATAACATTACATATTTATTGAAATGTTTGGTCCTTTCATATTTATTGAAATGTAATGACACAATACATTGTTATTATTTTTCCTTTAATTAGTCAATTATTTAAGATATTTTAAAAATTAAACAATCTTTTCTATTAACTTACATATTTTTTTAAATTATCTTCATTTCTTTTCTAGGTTCAAGTTACTGTCTGATATCTTATTTTCTCTTTTTGAAGAACTTTCTTTAGATTCTTTTTTTTTTGGAGGAGATATTTATTTAACTTTTATTTTAGGATCAGGGTACATGTGAAGGTTTCTTATATAGGTAAATTACATATCATGAAGGTTTGGTGTACAGATTATTTAGTCATCCAGGTAATAAGCATAGTACCCAATAGGTAGTTTTTCGATCCTCTCACTCCTCCCACCCGCCAGTCTCCAGTAGGGCCGAGTGTCTGTTGTCCCCTTCTTTGTATCCATATGTGCTCAGTGTTTAGTTCCCACTTATAAGTGAGAACATGCAGCATTTGGTTTTCTATTCCTGCTTTAGTTCACTTAGGATTATGGCCTCCGCCTTTATCCTTGTTGCTGCAAAGGACATGATCTCATTTTTTTTTATAGTATGTAGTATTCCATGGTGTATGTGTGCCGAATTTTCTTTATCCAGTCTACCATTGATGAGCATTAGGTTGATTCCACGTGTTTGTTATTACGTGCACATGTCTTTATGGTACAATGATGTGTATTTCTTTGGGTATATACCCAGTAATGGGGTTGCCGGGTAGAATGGTACTTCTGTTTTAAGTTCTTTGAGAAGTTGCCACACTGCTTTCCACAATGGCTGAACTAATTTACATACTTACCAGCAATATATATGTTATTTTTAATCTGAAGCTTTGCCATCTATAGTATGTGTGCTATATACCATAAATGGATTCTTCTTGGTATATGTGCTTTGGCAAGTTTTGTTTGTCTGAAAAAAGTTATTTTCCCTTCATTTTAGAAAGATATTTTTCTGCATATAGAATTCTAGGCTGACGTTTTCCCAATATTTTAATAATGCCATACCACTGTCTTTTGGCTTACATAATTTCAGGCAAAAAGTCTGCTGTAATTATCCTTGCTTCTATATATACTTTTTTTTCTTCTGGTTGTTTTTAACATTTTTTTCATGAAGGTTTCTGGAGATTTGACTATGATGTGCTAATTTGTTTATTTTTTTAATGTGTGGTACTTTGAACCTCTTAGATCTGTGACTTTACAGCTTTTTATCAACTTGAAAAAAATTTAACCATATTTTATTAAATATTTTCTTGTACCTCCTCCCCTTTGCGCCTTCTGGATCTCCAGTTACTCCTGCTTCATACCACTTGATATTGTCCCATAGACCAATGTTGCTTTGTTCTTTTTCTTTTTGTCTTTTCCTCTCCTTCTTTTATTTTGAATAGTTTCTATTGTTATGTCTTCAAATTTTATATTTTCTTCTTCAGTGTCTAATCAGTTCTTAGTCTCATTCAGTGTGTTTTGTCTTTTCAAATATTTTATTTTCATATATAGACATTCCTTTTTTATATATATATTTGGTTTTTCTGCTTATCATGTTTAAGCTTTTTAAACATATGATTGATAAACATATATTTATAATAGCTATTTTAATATATTTCTTATTACTTCTGTCATCTCTGTCATTTCTGAGTCTGTTTCTTTGAGTAATTTTTCTCCTGGTTACAGATCATATCTTCTTGTTTCTTTGGATGCCTAATAATTTTTGATTGGATGCTGAACATTTTACATTTAACATTTTTGGGTACTGAATTTTGTTGTATTATTTTAAATATTGCTGAACTTTGGGATGCAGTTTAGTTACTTGTAATTATTTTAATCTCTTCAAAGCTTGCTGTAAAGCTCTGTAGCATGGGTTCATGGCATCTTGGTCTAGGGCTAATTTATTTCTATTACTAAGGCAATGTTGTTTTGAAGATTCTACTGATGCCTTATGTATTAGGTGGCTTTTAACTCTGACTGGTTAAAACAGAAACTGTTGTCATCCCTTTATAAGCTCCAAGGATTGTACCACCTACTACTTTACAATGAGTCTTTCTCTTACCTTTGTACTTTCTTCATATACATGCTCAGATCATTATTAGTCACATTTCCAAGGGCACCTCTCTTCATATTTCTGGAGCTCTATCCTCCTTGGTTTTTATCCTGCAGATTCTAGCTGCCTTGGACTTTTCAAACCCCAAACTCTGTGACCTCAGTGCAGGGGGACCACCAGGCTCTGTTTGGGCTCTGCCTCTTGCTCTGTCACCTAGAAATTCTACCCAGACATTGATATGGGAGAAGTTCCCACACTGCTTTCCACAATGGCTGAACTAATTTACACACCTACCAGCAATGTATGTATTCCTTTTTCTCTGCAGCTTTGTCATGTGTAGGCCATTAGGGCTTATATTGTCTGTTGTCTTTTTCTCAGATGTGATTTCTGTCCTGTGTTGAAATTTTAAATGTCTAGCATTCAATAAAAAATTATCAACTATGCAAAGAAACAGAAAAATATGGCTCATACCAATTGTTTTATATATTTTGGAAAATATATTTGTTTTATATGTATTTTTGTTTAAGGCAGGAGAGTAAATCTAGCTCTCTTCCTTCATCATGGCCAGAAATAGAAGTCTCTGAGCATGGGTTTTCAACTTGTGTTTTAGTTGTGACATACTATGACTATGACTAAAAATTATATAATGAAAAACTCACAATGTGATATTCCTTTCTTCTAAATTTTGTCTCCCTTACAAATCTGTCTGTCTTAGTATACTCTCACAGCTTCAGGTAGTTGTTTTGTATTTTGTACTTAGTCAATGATTATTACTTTCAGGAGGTTTGGTCTATTAGAGATGAAACCAAAATATTATTATCATTGTATGTAGTTTAATCCTTAACATAATCCCTACTTGTTATTTTCAACCAATTTAAAAATATCTTCTCATCTCTCTTGTTAATGCTCTGGTTCTTTCCAGGCTGGCCCCCAGGCTGGATCAATCCTGAAAGTTCTCCTAGTTACCCATCTTAACATCTTCCCCACCATTTGGTCCAGTTACATATCTGTTGCCTGACCTACTCTATCTAGCTGTTGTCAAAGGTGTTTGAATCAGGGCAACTCCATCTTGAAGAGGGGCTGGGAAAAATTAGATCACTAAGACTTGTTGGGGTGCTTTCCTAGGATGTTAGTCATTCTTACTCACAAGATGTTTATGGTTAAGGGAATAGACATTGTGACCACTTGGCATACAGTCCTACCTTAAAGGACATTTGATCTGTAAACAAAAATAAAATTCTAAGCCCCTAAACCAACTGATGGACCCTCCCCTTAGCCAAGGGCCTTCCAAAGTTAACCTGAAAAACTAGTTCAGACCATGAGGGAAAGTGGAGGTTAGACATGCCTCATTATATACACCTCCTATTGGAATTCAGGCACAGATGACCAGCATTAACATTAAAACAGAGACCTTAAGACTGATAGAACAGACTTCTTATGTTTAATAAGAAACATTCTCTTCTATTGATTCTGTTTGCATAATGGGGATCTTAGTCTCCATAACCACTTATCTTAACCCAGACATTCCCTCCTTTTGATTCTAGGTCTTTAGACAGTAACTTAACTCTTTCAATCAATTGCCAATTAGAAAATTCTTGAATCCACCTATGACCTGGAGACCCCTGCTTCAAGCTGTCCCACTTTTCCGGACCAAACCAATGTGCAGGTATTGATTGATGTCTTATGTCTCCATAAAATATATAAAACCAAGCTGTATCCTGACCACCTTGTGCACATGTTCTCAGTATCTCCTGGGACTGTGTCACAGAACATTGATGAGTCATATTTGGCTCAGAATAAATCTCTTCAAATGTTTTACAGAGTTTGACTCGTTGACAATCATTCTGTAATAAAAGCAGCCCTCAAGTTATAATAATTCATATTAATTCATTAAGCAAATTTCCAGGTACTCTGCAAGTGTTAGAGATACAAATTTTAAAAACATAAGTCTCTGTTCTCAAACCCTGTAATTTTAGGCCAGAAGAGTAAACAGGTGGGAGTAAAGCATCAGAGAACAAATGTGACATTAAGTATATGTAGGCAATTGTTATAGAGGCCCTCATAAAATCCAGTGTGGATTTAAGAGAAGTGTTGCATAAATCTCTGCCTGGGGGTCAGGGCTCTGCATACAACTGTGTAAGCTGTGTACAGGGCAGTGCTGGGTGTTGCTGACATTGTAGCCCTTTAGAGTTGTGCACTGTAATACCTGCACAGCCGTACATGGTGGCCCTGTAAAAATACTGGAAAGCCTCCAGAAGAAGCAAATCTTGAGATAAGACTTGAGGGCTGAGTAATCATTTGCCAACAATGATAGAACAAATTAGCATTTGTATAGTTAATTGTGATATTCAGAAACCCCACACTCTCACAAGCATATTTGATCTCTGCGACAACATGGTGAAATTGATAGGTGAAGCACCTCTGTCACTCCATACCCAGCTGATGTTCCCACTCATGAGGTGGCAGCAAGCCATGAAGACCAGCAACTGGGAACAATTCGATCCAATAGAGCCCACTCCTCCCCACTCACACCAGGTGTTCCATGCACTTAGCTCCCTACCCTTCAGAGCCACGGAGCAGCTTTCAGGAGGTATTTGACATACCCTTCCTTTCTGGGCTCTAGGTCATTCCTCAATTTCTGTACTGCTTGTAGTTTAAGAGGGAAACACTCCTCCTGCCAGCCCTGGTGGTAGGGAAATTCATTGATCACCCTGGGGCTATGGTATTAGATAGATGTGGTTGATGTTGTTGTTGATTATAATGCTAATACTCTTATTCTTGCAGAGGAAATAGAAGCCCATAGAAAAGAAGCCACCCACCCAGATCACATGATAATGAAATCATGGAGCCAGGATGTGGAGTTTTCAGTCATTTTACTCCAAGCCCTGTGTTCTTCCCCATACTTGGACTTAACACCTTCCCGTTATTCTTGTGGTTACATTTGCCTGCCAACTCATCTGCTCAAATGCTGGTCACCTGTTTCCCCATCCTTCTGGCTCTTTATTTTGTGGGTATCTTGTTCTAGTCTAGTCTTGTTTTGATCTGGCTCAGTTGAATCTAGTTGTGTGTGTGTGTGTAGTCTATCAAAAATTTCCTCCAAGGCTACAAAGTAATGCACATTTCTGGCTTCTCAAAAGCACCACAGATTTCAGGATTGCTCATACATTTCACCTGATTGTCTTGAGCCGCTTATTGGGACCATGATTTGCTAGCCTGCAATTGCCTCCACATTTCTCACAGCACTTAGCTCAGATGGCAACAGTTAAATCACAACCAATAATGCAATAAAAAACGAGTCTACAATTTACCTAATTACTGATTTCTCAATTTTGAAAATAAATTTTGGACAGATGGTTCATTAAAAAGTAGTAGAAAACATCAAAAGGATACAGACACATAATGAAATATATGGATAATGCTTAGGTTTTATGCTTTAAAAAAGCCTGCCTCCTCCCAAATCAATATAAAGGTAAGTTTATGTTTCTAAGCAAAAAGGACAGGGAAGATTTTATGCATATGTTCACATTGATAAAGATGTTTATTTGTCCACTTACTTCAAATCTTATATTACATAAGATGTCAAAAAGTGATTGTTGCAAACCTTTATGTTACTTTGGAATATTAATTACACTCTACATTTTATCTAGGCATAGCAATTCATCAGTTTTTTGAAATTTATTCCATTTTTTATGCTTAAAGTGTTATTTTCCAACCAAGTCACATATTCTTTTTTACTTCTTGCTATTATTTCACATTTTTTACAATATAGAGTTTAATTATCGCTAATTTTATGTATTTGGGAAATGAGGTTTTAAACTAATTTCTTTTCCAAATGGCCACTTTCCCCTATAACACTCAAAAAATCTATCACTTTGTAATTGATGTATTTTTCTATCATATTTTAAGTCCATATATATTTACTTTAGTTATGAGTTGAACTGTTCTCTCCCAGTACACACAAATACACTTGATTTATGTGTATTTGTTCTAACAGAACTCTACTTTCATCAGGAGAGTTGTATCCGTAAATATTACATCTGACACAGCAGGTATTCTTCCTGTTATTCTTATTCTTTTCAACCTTTTCTTGTTTAGTTTTAAACTTTTGCTTATTTTGTTGAGTCATAAATCACAGTTTGATTCGATTATAGCCACAACAAAATTCAGACTAATTTTAGTAGAATAGACATGTTTAAACTTTTCAGGTTTCCTAGCCAGAAAC
Source organism: Cheracebus regulus (assembly GCA_963574635.1). Classification (NCBI taxonomy): domain Eukaryota; kingdom Metazoa; phylum Chordata; class Mammalia; order Primates; family Pitheciidae; genus Cheracebus; species Cheracebus regulus. The sequence goes on from CAUYQU010021583.1 coordinate 48,301, forward strand.
CTGGCATATCTTAATTTATTTAGGTCAGTAAGTCAATCCTTTAATACTCCCAAATATGCTTTCATAATAAAAGATCAAAATAGAAAATATGTTTGTGTTGGGAAGCTCTTTCAGGTCACTTTTTAACAATCACCCACAGAAGCAAAGCTCATTTTTCCTATTTGTAAGAGAATCCTACATTGAAACATACTTTATTGTATTTTAGGGTTTCTTTTTTTTGTATTTTATGAGGCATAAACATGCTCATAATCATTTACCAGGGAAGGTTGCATTTGGGGGCTTTCTCTAAGCATGGGGCAAAAGCCTTATGCACAGAGATGTTAACAGAAACAAATATATCCCCTTATGAGGAATGATTCAATGCATTAAGATATGTCAATAGAATGGAATCTTACACAGAAATGGAAAGTAATTTTGAGGACTATAATAATGTTGGAAAATAGTTTCAATATGCTATGTTTTAAAAGATGGGAACTTTTTTTTTTTTTTTTTTTTTTTTTTTAATTTGCAGTTTCGCTCTTGCTGCCCAGGCTGGAGTGCAATGGCGTGATCTCGGCTCACTGCAACCTCCGCCTCCTGGGTTCAAGCAATTCTCCTGCCTCAGCCTCCTGAATAGCTGGGATTCCAGGCATGTGCCACCAAACCTGGCTAATTTTGTATTTTTAGTAGAGATCGGGTTTCTCCATGTTGGTCAGGCTGGTTGCAAACTCCCGACCTCGGGTGATCCACCCACCTCGGCCTCCCAAAGTGCTGGAATTACAAGCCTGAGCCACTGTGCCTGGTCCAAAATGAGAAATGTCTTTAAATGCTACGTTACAAGACTGTGTTCCTTGCAGGCATTTCTTCCCTATGGTTTCTGTTTCTTTGGCTTTTGCTCACCGTTCACCAGCCACATTCACCTGCTGCCATTCCTTGCACCTGCCAGGTAGCCCCTCCCATGCCTCGGACACTTGCTTGCTGCCAGGACTGCTCTTCTCCCCAACACCATGACCAAGTCCCCTGCCCGGCCTCGGGTCCTCACTGGCATCATCTCAGTGAGAGCTTCCCTGGCTGCTCCAGCTAAGGTCCCAACCGTGCCCGGCATGCTCCAGCCACCTTCTCTGGCCATCTCAGGACATATTGTCCAGGACTACTTTTTTTCTCTCTTTCTTTTCTTTCTTTCTCTCTTTCTTTCTTTCTTTTTCTTTCTTTCTTTTTCACTCTCCTCCAACTAAAACGGAACCTGGGGAGGGATTTCTGTCTGTTTTGTCCAGATCATGTGCAAGGGAACCTGGGCATATGAACAGGCTATGGATTGAAAATGTACAAAAGTCATGAATACTAGAGGACCATGGACATTATTATATTAACTTTATTTTAGCTAGATTAGCTTGTCAATCATTATGAAAAATAACTATCTTGCTAGAGGCAACCCTACCCACCTGCCCTTACTTCCTTTACCTCTAGGGTATCTACAGATAAAGAAAACCTGGCTGGCGGGATAGGGGTTGTCTGAAAGAGGCTGCAGTTCTGACTGTTTCTTGGGCAGTCTCGGAAGCACCAGGGCTGGACCTGCTTGCCTTAGCTGAGATTTAGGCGGTGGCTGAGTCTTGCCGTGTGGGCAGTGGGAGAGCCCTCACCCCGCTTGTGCTGATGGAATCTCTGGTTTCAGGTGAGTCGGCTTCCTCTGTGGCATCATGCTGGTCTACTGCACATTTGTATTCATGCCTCCCAAGGTCTGGGGACTTTGTGCTCATGAGGGGAGGGGAAAGGCTGACACAGAAGACGGGAGGTCAGGGTTCCCCAAGTCCTGGTGCTTATGTGTGTCACATGGGCCTCCATAGAAATGGTCCTGGCCAGACTCATGCTGACCATCACCCACCTTGTGCCCCACTCCCAAGAGGAGGGGTGACTGACATGCTGGGTCTCCCATCTCCAGCCATGTCCCCAGATCTGCTCTATCAGACAAGTAATGCACACGATCCAGAGATCAAAAACATTATATATATCCCTGGATATTTACAGCACTTCCTTTTCCTCCAGTTTTTCAAAAGTTCATTAGAAAATATTTCTTAAGAAGAGCAAAGATTTATATTGATAGGGGATCAGCATCTGACAATGCAGAGAAACTTCCACAAGCTCCAATCAGAATTCATCTATTTTTACTGAAGCAGAAGAAAAAAGTATCTCAGCTGACAGCAGTGCCATCTAAAAGGCTGCGGTAATCAGCTGTGCGGCAGAAAAACATCCACATCATGAGACAAGACTGTTGTTAAAGAAAATCAAGCCAGATTTTTTTAAAAAGCTGGATGAAATAAACAAATCAGAAGGCTGTTTAACTTGTTTTAAATAGCCAAGATGTCAACATTTTTCTAGGAAAGGAATCCAGGTCTCTGAGAACACATGATGCAATGAGATGCCGCAGAAAGTGTGACCGCCACTGCGCCATCATCCGGCTCCAGGTGCGCCTGCTTACAGGAGCAGGCCCGGGGAGGAGGCGAGAGGCTGGTCTGAAGAACCACACCCATTTATTTTAGTTCCATTGTGGATACTGCATTCTGAGAATCAGGTATAGCAGCTGCAAAGAACGGCCAAAAGGAACTTTCCCTCTTTTTCCAGGGTGTTCAGGCTTGCCTGGTTCACATGTATTTTTATTATCCAAGGAAGCCATGAGGCTTGACTGCTGCCTTATCATGTTCAAGGCAAGGCCAACCCCCGCCATTGTCCACTGTGTCTCCTTTCACTTCTGTGTAGGTAGGAAACTCAGCCCATAAAGGAAGATATACAGGAACTGTTGATTTATTTAAGTCAAATTCACCCTGAAAGGAATCTTGCTCATCTCAGCCTCCTGGAGCTCCTTAGGAGGTTTCCCACCCAAAATTGTGCAATGGCCACACAGCACAGGGTCCCCACTGGTCACTCACTGCTCACGTCAGCCCAGCTGCCCATGCCCTGCTCCCGGGCTGGAGTGTCTTGCCTGGAAGCTTGGCGTGGGTTGGGAGTGAATGGGGTGTAGGGAAGGCGAGGGTGAGCCCTGTCGCGGTGGGTCCTGCCACAGCTCTCTGCTGAGGTGTGAGCATCCTTGCAGAGCAGCCGCCCGCTCCAGCTGGGGCCAGGAGCCTGCATGGGGCCACTCCGAAGGCCACATGCCCCCCACCAAGGCATGGAGAGGGGACCCCTGGGGACTTGGTAGGAAACCAGAAAGGGCTTTTCCCAAGACTTCCTCAGCAAGAGAAATGCAATCCACTTAAATAAATTCTGTGGGGTGCGAGGGGGTGGGTAGGAGAAGTATTAGAGAAAAACAGAGGGTTCTTTTTATCCTTACAAGAAATACATCTCACTTCATTCCCTACGTTAGTGTGAGAATTCAAGGTTAGCTTGAACTGTTGTCAAATCACATCTCTGGCGCCATGCTGGTCTAAAGCACGTTTGTATTTGTGCCTCCCAAGGTCTGCGGACTTTGTGCTCCTGAGGGGAGGGGAAAAGGCAGAAGAGGGAGGTCAGGGTTCCCTAAGTCCTGGTGCTCACATGTGTCATGTGGGCTTCCTGCTATGAAAGTTCTTTACCAGTGTTCTTGTTAATATAATCAATGTTCATCTTGCAGAATTTTCACTTAAAACTAGAAAAACCCTTCACTCTTCTGCCCCCATAACAGTTTGACAAAACAAATTCTCACTGCATTTATACTGGGAAGTCGATTCCTCTGGTTCCTACCCACTGTGTTTATGGCCTATCCCTACCCAGGGTGTGGAGGGCTTCCAACTCTCCAAAGCCTCCAGTATTCCTTCGTTTGGCAGAGACTTGTCCATGGACTGAATGTGGACCAAGCCTCTGATTGGCCCTGTTGAGACATCAGGAATGAATGCACAGGAGCCCTCCCCATCCCAAGATACCCCCATGAGGGGTGGTCACTGCAGAACTTTTTGGCTTACGTGATTGAAGAACTCAGTCAAAAGGGCTAGTGAGGACTGGAAAATTCTGTAACTTTTTTTTCAGGAAATCAATGGCTTACCTTTATACACATGTACAAAGACGCACAGATAAACATATAATTTTGCTGATTTCTTAAAAAATTTCCTAATGAGCTGTCATTTATCAAGCACCTAATGTGCATTCAGCCATGCATGGCCTGGTCAGCACAGCAAAGCTTGTTCTCTAGGGTTTACCAATGCTCCGCTTCATGGTAATAAGCACGAGCACAGTTCCCAGCACACCACAGGGCACCTCCTGCCCTCTAACTGGGCATAGTCTGTGTTTGGCTCACAGTTAGTGTGACTCTGCCCAGGCTGGACGTTCAGATGGTCCTTCTTCGTTGCTGTACTGATGCCTGGCATCCAGCCCCAAAAGGACCTCTCTCTCGCTCTGTCTGCCTCTGGTGACCTGACCTTCCACACCTATACTTTCTGACTCACCTCTTCATAAAAGGAATTTTAATACCCTCTTTGAGATCAAACAGGACAGGTGACGGTAAAATATTGGGTTTGTTGTTAGCGACAGTCCTTTAGTTTTGCTGGTTTATTATCCTAAGGATTTCCTTCCATGACTTTGCTTTTATAATTCTTTCTGCATCTAAAAAACTGATGCAGAAACAGTTGTTCAGGTAATTTTGACTGTTTAGCCATTCCTTAAGCTAAATACTTCACGAAAAAATGAGTTATCTTGCACATCTGTGTGCCAAGGTTGGATAGTCCATTCTGTTCCTACATTTTTCTGACAAGGTAAGCAAACATTCATTTTAAAAAAAACATCAACAAAGAGATGTAGAAATTGAAGTCGACAGCATGAAAGAAGATAGCCTGTGCCAGCAGAAGAACCAAAGCAGGGCTTTTGGGATCTGTAGTTTGGACATCTTCTTGTGATTGGAAACTTAACATTTCACATTGGACATTCTCCTAACTTCCATTCTTCTCCTCAGAAGACTAGTTCAGTTATGGTATCAGGTAACACACCACATCTCAAACTTTGCCTTTTCTTTTATTAAAGAGAATTTTTTGCCACTTATAGTTATTATTATTTTGAGCCAGAGTTTTGCTCTTTTTGCCTAGGCTGGAGTGCAGTGGCATGATCTGGGCTCACTGCAACCTCCGCCTCCCTAGTTCAAGTGATTCTCCTGCCTCAGCCTCCTGAGTAACTGGGATTACAGGAGCCTGCCACCATGCCCAGCTAATTTTTATGTTTTTAGTAGAGACGGAGTTTCACCATGTTGGCCAGGCTGGCCTCAAACTCCTGACCTCAGGTGATTCTCCTGCCTCAGCCTCCCAAAGTGCTGGGATTACAGGAGTGTGCCACCAGCCCCAGCCTAGTTATTATTCTTCACTGTGACCATTAGAGTGTACCTCAGCTACTTCCACCAGGAGTAGATAATTGTTTCCATAAAGTCTTCAGAAGATTCCTATACCTATGGTTTTTACTAAAAATTTGTATTTTGAGATAGCAACTATTGTAGTTTTGAGAACTTGCCAAGTCCCATTCCTGCCTGTGTTTAATTTTCAACCGTTAATATCAACTGCCAAGATGCGTTGTTCCAGTTCCCTCCCTGTTTCTGGCACACGCAGAGCCATCCTCTTACAGTCACTGTTTTAACTCTCTAGTCATTTTTATGTACTTGTTTCTTGCCGTTGTCCGTTCTTAACCAGGTAACTGATGTTACCTGCTCTTATAATGCCAGAAGCACGTAAGTCCAGCCTGCATGCTAGTGCCACGGGCTGCTTCCCCACACCCTTGCCTTCTCCTCAAAGCCAGTTGTTCTGTCTCTATAGCTTCCAAAGATGTCATGCTGATTTTTAAAAAGGCATTTTCCATATTCAGATCACAGATGCCAATATACATATTTTTGTTTTCAAAAATACTTGAGTTAGTCCAATAGAACCTAATTTTTTTTTAAAGTCTTGAAATATGTTTGTTTTGCTTTAAAAATCTTCCTTGCAGGCTGTATTAGTCAGGGTTCTCTTGAGGGACAGAACTAATGGAGTATATATATATATTCAAGGGGAGTTTATTAGCTATTAACTCAGCTGATGACAAGCTCCCACAATAGGCTGTCTGCAGGCTGAGGATCAAGGACAGCCAGTCGGAGTCCCAAAACTGAAGCACTTGGAGTCAGTCCAATGTTTGAGGGCAGGAAGCATCCAGTATGGGAGAAAGATGTAGGCTGGGAGGCTAGGCCGGTCTAGTCTCTTCACACTTTTCTGCCTGCTTATATTTTAGCCACGTTGGTAGCTGATTAGATGGTGTCTACCCAGATGAAGGGTGGGTGTGCCTTTCCCAGCCCACTGACACAAATGTTAATCTTCTTTGACAACACCCTCACAGACACACCCAGGATCAATACTTTACATCCTCCAATGCAATCGAGTTGACAGTATTACCATTACCAAGGCCATCTTTGCTCACGTGAATTCCAGTGGTGTGATGCCAAGCCCTTTCAGGTGTGGTATGGCATGGGGGAACCGGTATGTGCCCAGTCTTCCAGATGCTGGCTGCTCATGGTGTATTCGTTGACTTGCTATGTGATAGGCTTATGAAAACTGAAATAAGTTTTAGCACCAATATGTCTGGCTTGAGGCTAAATCAAATCCCTAAGAATGGCTTAATTGACAATCACTGCATAGGATGGCGAGTTAGTGAAGCCCACAGCCTTGGTCTTAGCATCTCTGCAGGACCAGCAAGGCAGAGGGACTCCCAACCAGGAAGGCTGGTAAGCACTAGGGTGCTTTTTAAATACGACTGTGCCAACTCCTGGGCAATGTCATATGCCTACAAATAAGATGGGTGAATTGAGAAGGGAGTGCAGATGTTTCAGCATTTTCACTTCTTTCTATATTTTATGTATGTTTGTATGTATGTGTGTACTTTCTTAAGTATGAGCTTCATGCAATTAAAACCAATAAGCATTTGCCTCATGCTGCGTTTATACTCTAGAGGTGAGAAGCCTTCATGACACATAGGAATACTTGGGGGCGTCCTGAGAATCTGGGCACTCTAGGTCACAATGACTTTTCCTACCAGTGAGATGAAGAGCTTAGTTGGGAAGGCTGCAAGCAATAGCTGCTTTTTTAAAATGTTCTCCTAGCTTATAATTTGTTTTTCATAATAGAGGCTGTTTACTTTGTGTTCAACCTTTTTTTCTTCCTTGTGAACAATTTCTTTTGAAAACAAGCTGCTGTTATAGTTCTGAGTATCACAACGCTGCTGTGCTGGAAATGAGGCTTGGAGGGCATCCTGCCAAGGGGGCTGGCCTGGGCTGCAGACACCTTCATGCCTTTGGGACCAAGCTGCTGGCTGCCAGTGTATAAAGTGGCTCTGTGAGCCTCTCTGCAAATGGAAGCTAAGCCATTAGCAGCTGAAATGATGTCCCCCTTGAGCTGGCTGGCCCCGGTGGAGAAAAGGTATCAGTGAGGAACTCTATGTGCCGGATTTCTCCTGGAGTTCGGGGTCTGTTCATCACACCACTGCGGCCTTAGGGCGCTGTTGGATTTGGTGTGGCGTGCCTGCCTCATGGCCCAGCTGTTGTGTTAGCCGGCTTCTGTGCTGCAGTGAACAAGTATCACGAGCTGAGTGGCTAAACAGCAGGAAATGCTGCCTCCCAGTTCGGAAGGCCCGAAGTCTGAGGTCAAGATGTCAGCAGGGTCGCACACCCTCTGAAGGTGTCGGGAAGGGGTCTGTGCAGGCTCCTTCTCAGCTTCTGGGAGAGCTCTCAGTTCCCGGCTCGTGGCAGCAGCAGAGCTCCAGTATCCTGATGCTGTTCTCCCGTGTGGGTGTCTGTGTCCAAATCTCCCTTTTTATGAGGACACATAGGGCTCATCTCACTCCAGCGTGACCTCACCTTAACCAGGTACATCTGCAGGGACGCTTCTTCCATGGAAGGTCACATTTGGAGGTAGTGGCAGTTAGGACCTTGACATAGAAATTTGGAAGGTAGAGGGACATGGCTCAGCCCGTGACCATGGGTAACATGCATTTTTGTTAAAATTTAAATCAATTTGGTCTTAAGTTTTTTGGAGAATTTTGTGAAACTCTGGAGAGTATAAACACCACAGCTGGTGACCATGCCACTGGAAATTAGTAACTCTTGTTCTTTTGAGACAAAGTCTTGCTTTGTCACCCAGGCTGGATAGCAGTGGCACAATCATGGCTCACTGCAGCTTCAAACCATCCTCCCACCTCCGCCTCCCGAGTAGTTGGGACCTGAGGCACGTGCCATCATGTCTGGCTATTTTTCTGCATTTTTATTCTTAGTAGAGACACGGTCTCACTATGTTGCTGAGGCTGGTTTCAAACTCCTGGGCTCAAGCGATCCTCCTGCCTTGGTATCCCAAAGTGCTGACATTATAGGTGTGAGCCACTGTGCCTGGACACTGTTTTCATTTTTACTAAATCTTTCGTACATTTCAAAATGTACAACGTTGCAAAATGAAACAGCCCAGGATAAAACATTTGGGTCTTTTAAAAGTGTCCGTCAGCGTCAGTGTGGTGGTCAGGCATGTCTGCCACCAGAAAATTTGGATTTCTCTGGGCCTTTCCTCGCCGATCATGAAACACATTTCACTGTTGTGTATTCTGTGAGTCAGGTCATGGCAGCCCCCTCTGTGGAGAAACTGAGCCACAGAAGATGGCTATGAGTAGCAGAAGCAGGACCAGCACTGGATTCCTGATCCGTCTTTTCTTTGGTTGTCGGAAATCCACCGAATGAATAAGCTCTCTCCATCCCTCCTTCCCTCCCCTTCTCCCTTGTCTGTCCTGCCAAAGGGAAAAGAGTCACTTTAAGATTGAAGAGGCAATGAACACTCAGGGGTGCTCTTCCTTCATTGGTGCAAGAGAGGAATTTTCACTAGGGGCTGGGTTTCAGTGAGTTTGATGCCAGCTCATCTATCTCATTTCACAATGACTTTGTGGCTTGGGACTCTTAAAACACTTCCCATTGCTTTTAGTTTGTAGGGTTTGGTTCATTAAAGACCCATTTTCATCAAGGCTGCTTCAGCGGTTCTTTCTTCTTGGAAATTGATGCTCTGGAAGTGGATTTCTCAGAAATAGCTTTTTAAGGTGTTGTGCTGTTGAAAATGTTGTTCAGGTTGGGTGGAATGGCTCAAGCCGGTAATCTCAGCACTTTGGGAGGCCGAAGCAGGCGGATTGCCTGGGTTCAAGAGTTCAAGACCAGCCTCAGCAACATGGCAAAATCCTGTTTCTATTGAAAAAAAACAGTGGCGTGGTGTGGAGGTACATGCCTGTAGTCCTACCTACTTGGGAGGCTAGGGTGGGAGGATCTCTTGAGCCCAGGAAGTTGAGGCTACAGTGAACTGAGATCATACCACTGTACTACAGTCTGGGTGACAAAGTGACACCCTGTCTAAAAAAAAAAAAAAAAAAAAGAGAGAAAAAGGTTAAGTTTTCTTGAGACTTAGTCAAACATTTTAATTCCAACACATCTAATTTCCTTGGTTCTTTATTTGAATCTTTATCTTCCTAGCTATTTAAATGTAATAATGATTTCCTTTTTTGTTTTTTTTGGAGGCAGAGTCTCGCTCTGTCACCCAGGCTGGAGTGCAGTGGTGCCATCTTGGCTCACTGCAACCTCCATCTCCCAGGTTCAAGTGATTCTGCTGCCTCAGCCTCCAGAGTAGCTGAGATTACAGGCGCCCACCACCACACCCAGCTGATTTTTGTATTTTTAGAAGAGAGGAGGTTTCATGATGTTGGCCAGGCTGGTCTCGAACTCCTGACATCAGGTGATCTTCCTGCCTTGGCCTCCCAAAGTGCTGGGATTATAGATGTGAGCCAAATTATTCCTTCTTATCTCTTAATTGTTTACCATTCCCAATCCAAATTTTGTACGTGGGGCTGTTTTCCTGGATCGATATCACCTTTTGAAGATTTTAGTTTGTATCATTTTATTTGTTTTATTTTCTGGCTCCTGGGTCTGTTTCCAGCTCTCCTTCCCTAATGTCTGGCCTACCTGGTACTGCGTCTTGGTGGGCAGCACCCCGGGAGTGCCTCACATGTAAAAAGTTGATGGAAGAGAGCCCATCGGGAGGTTTCTGCTTTGGGAAGACCCGGTAGGTGTTTTAAAAGGTGGCAGTGCAGGGAGTAAGTGTGGGAATTCCAGCCCAGAGCCCTGGTCATGTGAAATCTCATCTCGCTTGCTGGCTATTGCTTCATCTCTTCAGGCTTCTCTGCTTGCCTGGGAGATGCCGAAATAATGTGCAGTCTGTTGATTAGTGTCATATTTGCATAGTTAAAACCATGCTAAATTATCAACCATATTTTCAGCAATTCCTAAGATACCCCTGAAAATGAGCTCTTTTTTGCTGGGGACTCTGGCAGGCTGTTCACCCACTGCCAAGGGCTCCCTCAGGTTTCTTAGGATGCATGGCCAATCAGAAGAGATCCCATCCATAGGTCTTTTCCTTCCTCAGATAAAGGACTTGTATTTTTTTCCTTCCACATCAGAGCACCTGGTGAAAATTCCGGAAGCTGGAGGCTTTGTAAATACACAGTAAAGAATCCAAGTTTATTTCTTTCCCATTGCCTTCAGGAGTCCACATTTTCAGTCTATCAGATTAAAGATTCTTCACATCTCTTCAGCACTATCTTTTATGAGTGGTTCTCCATGCTTTATTACAGGAAAACCATTTCTTTTCTTTTTTCCTTTTTTTTTTTTGAGATGGAGTCTCGCTCTGTTACCCAGGCTGGAGCGTAGTGGCTCAATTTTGGCTCATTGCAACCTCCACCCCCTGGGCTTAAGCAATTCTCCTGCCTCAGGAGAAACCCTAGTAGCTGGAATTACAGGTATGCACTATCATGCCTAGCTAATTTTTGTATTTTTAGTAGAGACAGGGTTTCTCTGTGTTGGTCAGGCTGGTCTCGAATTGCTGACCTCAGGTCATCTGCCAGCCTTGGCCTCCCGAAGTGCTGGGATTACAGGTATGAGCCACCATGCTAGCCTTGTTTATTTTTAATCTGTGACTGGCTAGCCATGTGCAGAAAGCAGAAACTGGACGCCTTCCTGACACCTTACACTAAAATTAACTTCAGTTGGATTAAAGACTTAAACATAAGACCTAGCACCATAAAAACCCTAGAAGAAAATCTAGGCAAAGCCATTCAGGACATAGGCGTAGGCAAGGACTTCATGACTAAAACACCACAAGCATTAGCAACAAAAGCCAAAATAGACAAATCGGACCTAAGTAACTCCACAGCTTCTGCACAGTAAAAGAAACAGTCATTAGAGTGAATTGGCAACCAACAGAATAGGAAAACATTTTTGCAATCTACCCATCTGACAAAGGGCTAATATCCAGAATCTACAAAGAACTCAAACAGATTTACAAGAAAAAAACAAATAAGCCCATTCAAAAGTGGGCAAAGGATATGAACAGACACTTTACAAAAGAAGACATACATGAGGCCAACAAACATATAAGAAAATGCTCATCATCACTGGTCATTAGAGAAATGCAAATCAAAACCACATTGAGATACCATCTCACGCCAGTTAGAATGGCGGTCATCAAAAAATCTGAAAACAACAGATGCTAGAGAGGATGTAGAGAAATAGGAACACTTTTACACTGTTGGTGGAGTGTCAATTAGTTCAACCACTGTGGAAGACAGTGTGGCGATTCCTCAAGGACCTAGAAGAAGAAACTCCATTTGACCCAGCAATCTCATTACTGGGTATATAGCCAAAGGATTATAAATCATTCTATTATAAAGACACATGCACACATATGTTCATTGCAGCACTGTTTACAATAGCAAAGACCTGGAACCAACCCAAATGCCCATTGATGATAGACTGGACAAGAAAAATCTGGCACATATATACCATGGAATATTATGCAGCCATCAAAAACGATGAGTTCGTGTCTTTGTAGGGACATGGATGAATCTACAAACCATCATTCTCAGCAAACTGACACAAGAACAGAAAATCAAAAACCACATGTTATAGGTGGGTGTTGAACAATGAGAACAATGGACACAGGGAGGGGAGCATGACACAGTGCGGTCTGTTGGGGAGGAATATAGGAGGGACAGCGGGTGGTAGGGAGGTTAAGGAGGGATAACATGGGGAATAAGGCCAGATATAGGTGACAGGGGGATGGAGGCAGCAAATCACATTGTCATGTATGTACCTGTGCAACAATCCTGCATGTTCTGCACATGTACCCCAGAACATAAAATGCAATAAAATATATATTTTTTTCAAAAAAGAAACAAACAAAATGAATTCAGGTAGTTAGAGAGGACTTTTAAGAACCCAGATCCCATTGTTCTAGAGACCCAGCTGTCTTTCTGACCTGAGTTTCCATGAGGCTTGTTTCTATCCTCACAATAAATACTCTGTTTCATTATGGTAGTCTGAAAAACAAAAAAACTGTGTGACAAATTCTAATATTCTGTGCTTTTTTAATGAATGAGAGAAAAAAACTAAAATGTATATTTTTGTTGTTTTTCCTGAAAGGCATCTTCTGTATCGATGATCAGCTGTCAATTATCATCAGATGGATTATCCATGCCACTTCTCTCTTGAATCTGCCATATAGAAGACCTTCCTTTCTGAATAACCCATCCCAAAATATTTGTTTCTGTTGCTCAGCTACCGTATAATGGAAAAATATATGTTAATTACATTACTAATCAAAATAAAATAAATGAAGGTGATTAATCAGAAAAAAAGGAATAAAGGGCATCCCAATGGAAAGGAAGAAGTAAAATTATTCTTATTTGTAGATGATATATTATATATAAAAAAAGCCTAAATACTCCACCAAAAAAACAATGAAAACTGATAAAAACAATTCAGTAAAGTTGCAGGATACAAAATCCAAACACAATAATCAATACCATTTTTATGTGACAACAGTGAACAATATGAAAAAGAAATTTTAGAAAGTAATCCCATTTGTAGTAGTCACAAACAAAATTAAATACCTAGGAATTAATTTAACCAAAGAAGTAAAAGATCTCTATAATGAAAACTATAAAACACTGTTGAAAGAAACAGAAGAGAAAAAGAAAAATATTCCATATTCATGGATTGAAGGAATAAATATGGCTTAAATGTTTATAATACCCAAAGCAATCTACAGATTCAATTCAATCTCTGTCAAAATGCAAATTACATTCTTCACAGAAATAGAAAAACAATCCTAAATTTTACATAGAGCTGCAAAAAACCCAGAATAGCCTAAGCTATATAAGCAAAAGGAACAAAACTAGAGGAATCACATTATCAGACTTCAAATTATTCTACAGAATCATAGTAACCAAAAAAGCATGGTACTGCCATACAATCAGACATGTAAACAATGGAACAGAATAGATGACCCAGAAATAATTCACATACCTACAGTGAACTAATCCACACACCTACAGAAATCTACATACCTACAGTGAACTCGTTTTTAACAAAGGGGCCAAGAGTATATAGTAGGGAAAAGACATTCTCTTGAATAAATGGTGATAGGAAACTGGATATCCATATGCAGGAGAATCAAACTAGACCCCTCTCATCATATGCAAAAAAAAAATAAAAAATGGATTAAAGATTTAAACCTAAGACCTCAAACTATGAAATGACTGCAAGAAAACATTAGAGAAACTCTCTAGGACATGGATGTGGGCAAATATTTCTCGAGTAATACCCTACGAGCACAGACAACCAAAGCAAAAATGGACAAATGGGAGCACAATGAGTTAAAAAGCTTCTGTACATCAAGGGAAAATAACAAAGTGAACAAACAACCCATAAGATGGGAGAAAGTATTTGCAAACTACTCATCTGACAAGAGATTAAAACTAGAATGTATAAGTAGCTCAAACAACTCTACAAGAAAAAAATCTAATAACCCAATCAAAAAATAGGCACAATGTGCAAAAATCGCAAGCATTCCTATACACCAATAACAGACTTCAAGAGAGCCAAATCAAGAACAAACTGCCATTCACAATTGCTACAAAGAGAATACAATACCTAGGAGTACAACTAACAAGGAATGTAAAGGACCTCTTCAAGGAGAACTA
>CAUYQU010021584.1:0-22330 GCA_963574635.1 Cheracebus regulus
TTAAAAGATCTGGAGACAACAGATGCTGGAGAGGATGTGGAGAAATAGGAACACTTTTACACTGTTGGTGGGAGTGTAAATTAGTTCAACCATTGTAGAAGACAGTGTGGTGATTCCTCAAGGACCTAGAAATAGAAATTCTATTTGACCCAGCAATTCCATTACTGAGTATATATCCAAAGGATTGTAAATTGTCCTATTATAAAGACACATGTACACATATGTTCATTGTGGCATTGTTTACAATAGCAAAGACCTGGAACCAACCCAAATGCCCATTGATGATAGACTGGACGAGGAAAATGTGGCACATATGCACCATGGAATACTATGCAGCCATAAAAAACGATGAGTTTGTGTCCTTTGTAGGGACATCGATGAATCTGGAAACCATCATTCTCAGCAAACTGACACAAGATCAGAAAATCAAACACCACATGTTCTCACTCATAGGTGGGTGTTGAATAATGAGAACACATGAACACAGGGAGGGGAGCATCACACACTGGGGTCTCTTGGGGGGAATGGGGAGGGACAGTGGGGGGTAGGGAGGTTGAGGAGGGATAACATGGGGAGAAATGACAGATATAAGTGATGGGGGGATGGAGGCAGCAAACCACATTGCCATGTATGTACCTATGCAACAATCCTGCATGTTTTGCACATGTACCCCAGAACCTAAAGTGCAATTTTATATATATATATATTTATATATATATTTATATATATATATTTACATATATATATATATGTGGCCAGACGTGGTGGCTCACACCTATAATCCCAGCACTTTGGGAGGCTGAGGCTGGTGGATCACCTAAAGTCAGGAGTTGGAGACCAGCCTGGCCAACATGGTGGAACCCTATCTCTACTAAGAATACAAAAAATTAGCCAGGTGTGGTGGCAGGTGCCTGTAATCCCAGCTACTTGGGAGGCTGAGGCAGGAGAATCACTTGAACCTGGGAGGTGGAGGTTGCGGTGAGCAGAGATCGCACCACTGCACTCCAGCCTGGGTGACAAGAGCAAAACAACATCTCAAAATAAATAAATACATAAATAAAATAAAAGTGAGGCAATATTTTTGCTGAAAATAATGATTTGTCTCTGAACAGGAGTGGTCTTGTGATTCTGGATTATGATCTATTCTCCTATTGAGACTTCCATCATATTTATTCCGGGTTTTTACATGTTGGTGGGATGATATTCTTCACCCTGCCAAGATAACTATAGGCAGTCCCATTGATAAAATAGTTCTTATACCTAGGAATGGTACACTGAGATAAAGTAATTCTTTCTGCTTTGGCAAATATTATATAGATACGGGATAAGGAAGGGATCTCAAACTCAAATGCCTGTTGGGAAGCAGGGTCCTTCTGAGGTAGGCAAGTAGTATTGAATTAAAGAATTTATGCTGTATCTGAAGGGGGCAGCCTTTACTCAACACCATTTTTTTTTTTTTTTTTTTTTTGGATAAAAAATTACAATGTGCAGCAGTTGGCAACTAATTCAAAACATTTGACAACACTGTGTGGGATAACATATGTTTTGAGGGCGTGTTTGGCGCAAGGGCTGCTGGTTTGGGTCTCTGGTGTAGAGTAGTTGCTCCCAAGCCTGGCTGCAGATCAGAATCATCTGTGGAGCTTAAAAAACACAGATGCCCAGTCCCCTCCCCAGACTTGCTGAATCAAATCTCTGGGGGTGAGGCTGAGGCACAGCCAAGTTTAAGACTCACCAGAGCAAAGAACTGGTGGGTGAAACAGCATTTACCATCTTTAAAACTGTAAAAGTTAAAGATGGTCTCAGTAAAGGAAGTCAAGAGAAATGAACAAACTGTCCCATGGAAGATAAAAAATGGGGAAGGCCTATTAAGGGAATGCCTTTAAATCTTTTCCTGTTTCCAATTGTGTTTTTCTCATCCTTTGATAGAGCTATATTTTCCAATATTGGAAACCACTAGCCACATGTGGCTACTTAAATTTAAATACAACTTAAAACTCAGTCCTTAGTTGCACTAGCCACATTTCAAGTGCTAAGTAGCCACATGTGGCTAGTGGCTCCTGTACTGGATGGTCCAGACATGCCAAATTTCCAGCATTGCAGGAGGTTCTATTGGACAGCCCAGGCATAGAGATTATATATGAAAATTAAGAGAACTTTATATATCTTTTAAGCCATTCTTGTGGGACTCTGATATTTTAACGTCTGGTAATTTTTTTTTTTTTTGAGACATAGTCTCGTTCTGTTGTCCAAGTTGGAGCGCAGTGGCACCATCTCAACTCACTGCAACCTCTGCCTTCTGGGTTCAAGGAATTCTCATGCCTCCGCCACTCTAGTTGGGATTACAGGCATGCACCACCACACCTGGCTAAGTTTTGTATTTTTTTTAGTAGAGATGGGGTTTCACCATGTTGTCCAGGCTGATCTCGAACTCCTGGCCTCAAGCAATCCACCTGCCTCAGCCTCCCGAAGTGCTGGGATTACAGGTGTGAACCACTGCACTTGGCCAATAACTGGTCATTATTAATACAGAATACAACATTTCTAAAATCCACAAGGGTTTTTGCCCTTAGAAGCAGATATGCTGGCTGGGCACAGTGGCTCACGTCTGTAATGCCAGCACTTTGGCAGGCTGATGCAGGAGGATCGCTTGAGCTGAGGAGTTCTAGGCTGCAGTGAGCTATGACTGAGCCACTGCACTCCAGCAAGAACAAGAGGAAGAGGAAGAAGGAGGAGGAGGAGGAGAGGAAGAAGAGGAGAAAGAGGAAAAAGAAAGGAAAGAAAGAAAGAAGGAAGGAAAGAAGGAAGGAAGGAAGGAAGGAACAAAAAAGAAAGAAAGAGAGAGAGAAAGAAAGAAAGAAAGAAGAAAGAAAGAAGAAAGAGGAAGGAAAAGAGAAAGAAAGAAAAAAGAAAGGGAGGAAGGGAGGAAGGAGGAGGGTGGGGAGGGGGAAGAAGGGGAGGAGGGAAGGAGGAGGAGTAGGAGAGGAGAGGGAAGAGGAAAATGCCTCCCTTAATGCAAATAAACTAATTAGTAGATATGGAGATATTTTTAAAGTAAAAAAAAGGATTTGTGCAGTCATGGGACAAATATTTATCCAGTGCTTTCTAAAGAAAGGGGAGTGGGAGGGGGAGGGAGGGAAGAGGGGGAGGGAGGGGAGGAGGAAAATGCCTCCCTTAATGCAAATAAATTAGTAGATATGGAGGGTTTTTTTGTTTTGTTTTGTTTTGAGACAGAGTCTTGCTCTGTCGCCAGGCGCCAGGCTGGAGTGCAGTGGTGTGATCTTGGCTCACTACAACCTCCACCTTCTGGGTTGATGCAATTCTCCTGCCTCAGCCTCCTGAGTAACTGGGACTACAGGCGTGCACCACCACAACAGCTAATTTTTGTTTTTTTAGTAGAGATAGGGTTTCACCATGTTGGTCAGGCTGGTCTCGAACTCCTGACCTCAGGTGATCCACCCGCCTCAGCCTCCCAAAGTGCTGAGATTACAGGCATGAGCCACCTCACCCAGCCTGATATGGAGATATTTTTAAAGTAAAAAAATAATTTGTGCAATCACTGGACAAATATTTATCCAGTGCCTTCTAAATGCTAATCATTCTGCTCTTTGTATTTTGATTTATGGAATCAAGGTTAAAAAATTGGTTTAGGCAGCTTCCAAGAGATATTCCCAGGTATACATATTACTCTAGTTTTCAGTCTACATTTCCCTTTTAATTACATGGACTTTCCCTTAATACAATAGCTATCATTTCACCATGTTGGCCAGGCTGGTCTCAAACTCCTGGCCTCAAGCAATCCACCTGCCTCGGTCTCCCAAAGTGCTGGGATTACAGGCGTGAGCCACCGCACTTGGCCAAGAACTGGTAAAACATGTTGTTAAAACATGTTGTTTGGTATATATAAAGTAGCCTAATGGTTAAAAGGAAGATGAGAAATGCAGCAATGGCTAGCAGCAGAGAAGTTTTCTCTTTGCCAAAAAGTGCAGGGTGCCTGGTGATGAGTTTTGATCTGACTGTGACTAGATGTAGACATGTCTCTCCTCTACCCTGCAGTGACCTTCTAATACCATCTAACCAGAGTTGCATTCCACAAAGCCATTAGCCCCAGCCAATAAATACATACATCTGAATCCTATTCAAACTATATTCTGCAGGATAACAATCTATAAAGACAGACAGAACCCTAAAGTTAAGGGCTTCAGGCCTTCAGGTTAAGTGTACACTTTTAAATTTGTACAAAAATCTGGATTCTTGGGAAGCAGAGCATCTTAAATTTAAAAGCAGACTTTAAGGTACAAAAAGAAATCATAAAACAATATAGGAGAAAACACTGTTGGATAATAAGAATTGCTTAAGCTGGGTGTGGTGGCTTATGCCTGTAATCCCAGCACTTTGGGAGGCTGAGGTGGGCAGATCACCTGAGGTTGGGAGTTTGAGATCAGCCTCATCAATGTGGAGAAACCCCATCTCTACTAAAAATACAAAATTAGCCAGGCCTGGTGGCACATGCCTGTAATCCCAGCTACTTGGGAGGCTGAGGCCGAAGAATCGCTTGAACCCGGGAGGCAGAGGTTGTGGTGAGCCGAGATCGTGCCATTGCACTCCAGACTGGGCAACAGGAGCAAAACTCTGTCTCAACAACAAAAAACGAAAGAACTGCTTAATATAATGCATCTTTATGGAGATCCTGAGTAAGGTAAGACCAAGTTGAGTGATAAACAGTTGCAGGGCACAGGACAGGAGTAAACACAATGCTGAGCAGTGGCTCACGCCTGTAATCCCAGCACTTTGGAAGGTCGAAGAGGGCGGATCACCTGAGGCCAGGAGTTCAAGAGCAGCCTGGGCAACACGACAAAATCCCGTCCGTACTAAAAATACAAAAATTAGCAGGAGAGGTGGTGCGTGCCTGTAATCCCAGCTACTCGGGAGGCTGAGGCAGAAGAATCGCTTGAACCTGGGAGGTGGAGGTTGCAGTGAGCGGAGATCACACCACTGCACTCCAGCCTGGGCAACAGAGACCTCGTTTTGATGCCTAGCAGTCTTCTCTAGTCACCAAAAGTTCATAAATTCCTCAGTGACATATGGATTAAATTTTTAAATGGCCAAACAAGTTAGTGTATGTTTTGTCGGTGGCATAAATTTGATTGGGTATTTTATGGTCTCCATGTGGCTCTTAGAATAACGATAAAGGCTGAGACTGCTTCTGGGATGCAGTTAATACTGGAGTCCTCATGTCTGTCATGGTTATATGTCTCTGATAGTGTCAAGGTGTCATTAGTACGGAACTTAATTCTGAGGTTTTGCTGATAGTCTCCTTTTATATTAGAAACTTGGTTATCTAATCTTACTTGAAGTATGAGCTACTTTTTTTTTTAATGCCAGCCAGGTCTATGGGTTCACTATCATCAATGAATGACTTGCACAAAATAAGTACCGTAGTCACTTGCGTCTCTCTCATAAACACGTGCATGCTTACATCTATCTGTATTTGTAATTTATATGACACACTAGGTTTGGTGTTAGGTGATGGGGGAAAATATCTGCCAAGTACAGACCCTCCTCTTGAGGATTCTGTGTTCTTTTTTTTTTTTTGAGATGGAGTTTTGCTCTTATTGCCCAGGCTGGAGTGCAATGGCACAGTCTTGGCTCACCCACAACCTCTACCTCCCAGGTCCAAGTGATTCTCCTGCCTCAGCCTCCTGATTGGCTGGAATTACAGGCATGCACCAGGCTAATTTTGTATTTTTAGTAGAGACAGGGTTTCTCCATGTTGGTCAGGCTGGTCTCAAACTCCTGATCTCAGGTGATCCACCCGCCTCAGCCTCCCAAAGTGCTGGGATTACAGACGTGAGCCACCACTCCCAGCCTTAAATAAATCTTTACTAACTGAGACTATCCTAAGCCCTCTAGTTTTTCTCAGATGGACAGCAAGCACTCTTGCTAGGAACTATTTGTTCCCTGAGTGGTCTTGTCCCTGCCACAGTTCATCTGGCATTATCAAATTGTCTAAGATTAAGAGTTCTCAAAGGTAGAACTCCTCCTTCACATGCAGCACTAAAATTTAAATATCCCAGACAAGGCAGGTGAATCCTTTAATCTGTTTTTCTGTCCAATATTCAACCAGCATGCACTGGCACCACATTTCGGCTAGGTGTGTTCTGATTACCAGGTGTACCCACTGTACCAGTTGTTGAATATTTTGAATATGGGAAGTCCTCACATAATGTAGTCGACAGGTTCTTAGAAACTGCAACTTTAAGTGAAATGGTAAATAATGAAAACAATTTTACCCTAGGCTAATTGATATAAACAAGAATTAAGTTGCTACAGCATATTTCTGGTAACAAATTTCTTCTTTCATCTTGTTTTTGTTGAGATGGAGTCTTACATTGTTGCCCAGGCTGGAGAACAGCGGCATGATCTCAATTCACTGCAACCTCCACCTCCTGGGTTCAAGCAATTCTCCTGCCTCAGCCTCCAGAGTAGCTGAGATTATAGGCACCCACCACGATACTTGGCTAATTTTTTGTATTTTTAGTAGAGACATCATTTCACTATGTTGGTCAGGCTGGTCTTGAACTCCTGACCTCATGATCCACCCGCCTCGGCCTCCTAAAGCGCTGGGATTACAGGCATGAGCCATCGCACCCGGCCCAACTTCTTTTTTTGAGACCAGGTCTTGCTCTGTTTCCCAGGCTGGAGTGCAGTGGCATGATCACGGCTCACTGTAGCCTCAACTTTGTGAGCCCAAGTGATTCTCCCACTTCAATCTCCAGAGTAGCTAGGACTACGGCCTCACACAACCACATCTAGCTAATATTTAAATTTTTTGTAGAGCTAGGGTCTCACTATGCTGCCAGGTTTGGTCTCAAACTCCTGGCCTCAAGCGATCCTCTCTCCTCTGCCTCCCAAAGTATTGGGATTATAAGAGTGAGCCACTGCACCAGGCCCAAACATCTAAAAAAACACCAAAACACTTCTAATTTTAAACACTGAAATAAATGTGAGCTATACATACGTTTAAGAAAGATGTTAAAGGCCAGCAAAGTGGCTTACACCTATAATCTCAGCACTTTGGGAGGCTGAGGAGGGCAAGTTACCTGACGTCAGGAATTCAAGACCAGCCTGGCTAACATGGTGAAACCCCATCTCTACTAAAAATACAAGAATTAGCTGGGTGTGGTGGCGGGCGCCTGTAATCCCAGCTACTCGGGAGGCCGAGGCAGGAGAATCGCTTGAACCTGGGAAGCGGAGGTTGCAGTGAGCAGAGATTGCAGTGAGCAGAGGTTGCAGCCAGCGGAGATCGTGCTACTGCATTCCAGCCTGGGCAACAGAGCAAGACAAGAAAGAAAGAAAGAGAGAGAGAAAGAAAGAGGAGAGAGAGATAAAGAAAAGAAAGAAAGAAGAAAGAAAGAAAGAAAGAGAAAGAAAGAGAAGAAGGAAAGGAAGGAAGGAAAAAACAAGTAAGATGATCGCTTATGCCAGGTCAGGGTCACAGGTGGCTGGAGCATCTCCTGGCAGCTCAGGGGTCCAAGAGGAGAACAAGCCCCAGATAGGACGCCATCCCATCACAGGGCGCACTCATACCTACACCCAGACTGGGATCATCTAGCTATGCCAGTTCACTCACTTTCACAGCTCTGGGATGTGGGGGAAGCTGGAGTGCCTGGAGAAAAGCCATGCAGACATGGGGAGAACGTGCAAACTCCAGACAGACAGTGGCCCCAACCAGGAATCCATTTTTCTTCTTATCGACATTATAATGAAACAAGGTCGAATGAAATAACATTATTTGAGGACCAGCTGTATTCACCTCACTGTATTAAGAATAGGTAGGGATGTATATGATATGAAAGAATAAAATAAGGCAACTGCTGGTTTTTTTGTTTATTTGTTTTGTTTTGAGATAGAGTCTCGCTCTGTTGCCCAGGCTGGAGTGCAGTGGTGCGATCTCAGCTCACTGCAACCTCTTCTTCCTGGGTTCAAGCGATTCTCTTGCCTCAGCCTCCCAAGTAGCTGGGATTACAGCTATGCACCACCATGCCTGGGTGATTTTTTGTAGAGACAGGGTTTCACCATGTTGGCCATGCTGGTCTCAAACTCCTGATCTCAAGTGATCTGCCGGTCTCAGCCTCCCAAAGTTCTGGGATTACAGGCATGAGCCACCACATCTGACCGGCAACTGCTTTTAACAGACACACTTAAATTTGTACTTTCAACTTGACAAACTTAAAATAATCTTCTTGGATGAGTCCTCTTCAGAACATTTTAAAATCAACTTTAAAATTTTTCCCTTTAGATATTTCTGGAAGGAAAAGATTCATTTGGATGTGTAAGTTGTGGCTTGATGGTTAAGAAGAAATAATTTATAGTATTTAAAGTTGTACTTGTATTAAATCTCATGTTGTTGGACCATGGTCAGCTCACGTGGTTAGAAACTGCAAAAAGCTTGCTTTTTTTTTTTTTTTTTTTTTTTGATATGGAGTCTCGCTCTACCGCCCAGGCTGGAGTGCAGTGACACAATCTCGGCTCACTGCAAACTCTGCCTCCCAGGTTCAAGCAATTATCTGCCTCAGCCTCCTGAGTAGCTGGGATTACAGGCACACACCACAACACCTGGCTAATTTTTTGTATTTTTAGTAGAGATGGGATTTCACCGTCTTGGCCAGGCTTGTCTGAACCCCTGACTTTATGATCCACCTGCCTTGGCCTCCCAAAGTTCTGGGCTCACAGGCATGAGCCTCTATGCCCGGCCGCAAACACCCTTCTTTTAAGCTGCACCTTTTGCCCCAGAAATGGAAAACAGATCACACATTATGACAACATTAAGTCGCACCTAAATATTAGCACTAAAAGAAGACAAAACACTGGAAGAGCTAAAAATGTGGGCCGGGTGCTGCGGCTCACGCCTATAATCCCTGCACTTTGAGAGGCTGAGGCAGGCAGATCACGAAGTCAGGAGATTGAGACCATCCTGGCTAACATGGTGAAATCCTGTCTCTACTAAAAATACAAAAAATTAGCCGGGCATGGTTGCACATGCCTGCAGTCCCAGCTACATGGGAGACTGAGGCAGGAGAGTCGCTTGAACCCAGGAGGCAGAGGTTGCAGTGAGCCGAGACCGTGCCACTGCACTCCAGCCTGGGCGACAGAGTGAAACTTCGTCTCAAAAAAAAAGAATGTAATTTTAAATCTTTGTGCTGGGGAAGACATATTTGTGGCTGAGAAAAAAACGTAAGAAGCGGCCAGGCGCGGTGGCTCACGCCTGTAATCCCAGCACTTTGGAAGTCCGAGGCGAGTGGATCACAAGGTCAAGAGATCGAGACCATCCTGGCCAACATGGTGAAACCCCGTCTCTACTGAAATACAAAAATTAGCTGGGTGTGGTGGCGCACGTCTGTAGTCCCAGCTACTCGGGAGGCTGAGGCAGAATTGCTTGAACCCGGGAGGCGAAGGTTGCAGTGAGCCGAGATCGTGCCACTGCACTCCAGCCTGGTGCCTGGTGACAGACTGGTGACAAGACTCTATCTCAAAAAAAAAAAAAAAAAAACTGTAAGAAGCTACCCTTATTCAGTGTGTAAGTTGAGCTCTCGCTAAGAAAGGTGAAACTCTGCCATGAGGATCTGTACTCATCGTGCTTGCTGTCTGAGGAAGTAAGCGTGGATTCCCATTACGAGAGGGGCAAGAAGGGAGGTATGTTGGCGCAGGCATGGCGGCTCACGCCTGTAATCCCAGCACTTTTTGAGGCTGTAGCAGGAGAATTACTTGAGCTTAGGCATTTGCGACCACCCTGGACAATATAGTGAGACCTCATCTCTACAAGAAATTTTAAAATTAGCTGAGTGTGGTGGTGCATGTCTATAATCCCAGCTACTTGGGAGGCTGAGGTGGGAGGGTCACTTAAGCCCAGGAGGTGGAGGTTGCAGTGAGCCATGATCATGCCACTGCACTCCAGCCTGGGCAACAGAGTGAGACACTGTCTCGAAAAAAACAAACAAAAAAACCACACACACACACACACACACACACACACACACACATAAAATAAAATAAAATAAAAAATAAGAAGAGAGATATTTAAAACCCTGGTAGTGAGGCTCCCGAACCTGACCACCCTCTGTATTTGTCTTTGTGGAAAATGCTATGAAAAGCATTGTCCCAGGACCAGACACATAAGTGACAGGCTCCACTCAAGTGAGGGACCTAGACCTGCATAGGTGCACAGGGCTTGAAGTTTTCCAGAAATCTTTCCACCTACTATTTGGTATGGACCCGAGATATTATTTGTACCCTCTTTTTATAGTTAAGGAACCCATGACTCCTGGAGGCTGAGGGGTTTTACTCATGGCCACACATTCAATGTGCAGCTAAGGACAGACCCAGGACCCCAGCCCCGCATTGTTCTACAATGTTCCATGGAAGTTAGCAATAAGGAAGTCCAAACACGGGGCCCATCAGGTAACACGGCTGTTTCTGTACTCCGTCTGTGGCTACTGCTGTGGCAGCCAGCTGAGCTACCTTTTGATATGGAAGAGTTTCGCGTGTGCATCTCAGGCTCTTCCCTGTCCCCTTGCAGAGTCAGGACTTAGGCTCTCCTAGTATACCCACCCTCATTCCTAGCGCAGTGCCTGGCACATACGAGGCACCTGGCAGGTGTTTGAATAAAGGCCTTGAAATGTTGCTAGAGCATGCAAGAGAGAGCTGGCCTTGCGGTAAGCTCACACAAAGCCTCAGCTCTTAGCACTCTATGGGTGGACCCACGTTTTGTCAGCTCAGAAGGTCTCCTTCCTTGGACACTGGGGCAGAAAGGAGAGTTGCTTCCTGGTTTTTTGTTTGTTTGTTTTTAATATTAGAGATAGGGTTTCACTATGTTGGCCAGGATGGTCTCGATCTCTTGACCTGTGATCCGCCTGCCTCAGCCTCCCAAACTGCTGGGATTACAGGCGTGAGCCACCGTGCCCGGCTTGTTTGTTTGAGATGGAGTCTTGCTCTGTCGCCCAGGCTGGAGTGCAGTAGCACTATCAGCTCACTGTAACCTCCACCTCCCGGGTTCAAGCAGTTCTCCTGCCTCAGCCTCCTGAGTAGCTGGGATTACAGGTATAAGCCACCATGCCTGACCAATTTTTGTATTTTTAATAGAGACAGGGTTCACCATGTTGATTAGGCTGGTCCCGAACTCCTGACCTCGTGATTCACCCGTCTCCGCCTCCCAAAGTGCTGCGATTACAGGCGTGAGCCACCGCCCCTGGCCTGTTTTCTTTTTTAACCAGTCGAGAGTAATAGTGACTGGTCTCATCATTGTCCAAGTACTGGCAGCCACATGGGAAATGAAGGAAGTTCATTGCGTTTTCATTCATTTGGAAATTTGGCTTTGCTTAGTCAGTCCCAAGGGACTTACTGTAACTGCAAGATGAGAGACAAGGCCTCCAGGAAGTTCCTCGATTTATAGTGAGCTGCCTGTATAGGTGGGCCTGGGAGTCAGACCTCCCCCTCTGTCTTCTGGGAGAGCCCACCCTGGAGGCTGTGGGATTGTCTGCAACACCAGCTCTGCCAAATGAACTCAGCGAGGGATACCTCCTTCACAGAAGGAGCTCACAGAAGCAGGGAGAGTTTTCCACCCTATGTCACATCAAGCTTCGCTTTTTAACTTGCTGCTCTACATTGCTACCTGGTCTTAGGCCACTAACTGCCAAGCTGTCGCAATAAAATATTCCTGTACCATTAACCCAGTTTCACCCTGTATAAGCCGAAAGTTACTCCGGGAGAAAGTTGACACACGGACTAAATTCCAAGTTGCTAAGAGTGCTTTGACAGTCTCTAGCTTCAAAATGATACCCCCGACACACACACTTTTACGTAACATCGATAACTCTTTTTAAAGCCTGTTTTAAGCCTTCTGTGGTAGTGTGTGCCTATAGACCATCAGAGCTCGCTGCAACTTTGAACTTTTGAGCTCAAACGTTCCTGCCTCAGCCTCCCAAGTAGCTGGGACTGTAGGTGTGCACCACCGCACCCAGCATTTTTTTTTCTAGAGACAGGGTCTCCCCATGTTGCCCAGGCTGGTCTCAAACTCCTGGCCTCATGCAATCCTCCCCAAAGTGGTCTCCCAAAGTGCTTGTATTACAGGTGTGAGCCATTGCAACCACCCTGGTTTTTTGTTTTTTTTGACTTTAAGTATCACTCTCATTGCCCAGGCTGGAGTGCAACGGCGTGATCTTGGCTCACTGCAACCTCCACCTCCTGGGTTCAAGCAATTCTCCTGCCTCAACCTCCCGAGTAGTTGGAATTACAGGCACCTGCCACCACACCCAGCTAATTTGTTGTGTGTATTTTTAGTAGAGATGATATTTCACCATGTTGGCCAGGCTGGTCTTGAACTCCTGACCTGAGGCAATCCGCCCACCTCGGCCTCCCAAAGTGCTGGGATTATAGGCATGAGCCACTGTGCCGGCCCCCTACCCCCAGCTTTTAAATAATAAAAATTATCTTAGTTATTGCAGCATTACCATTTGTATCTTCAAACTGCAATGGATTTTAGCAACTACTAGCAGCCCACAATGACTGACTTGAGCATTCTGGCATAGGTCATTTTTCCCCCTTTTTTTCCTCTCAAATCCCCAGTGGAACTCTTCAGTGGATTCTACAGTCATGGAAAGCCTTTTGAAGGACTCATAGAAAATAGATAAGTAGAAGGAGAAATTATTATTTTAAATAAAAATCTCACTGTGCTCATCTTAATTTCTGGGTCAGTAGATTTCCTTCAGGGAGCTTTGATTTTTAATTAATAGAAAAAGCATGAGCCTTGGCCAAGACCCCAGGTGCATATATAAACCACGGTGGAAAGATCCCGTGAAAATCGGTGTCATTTGAACATTGTAAGGCACCCAGCCACACAGAAACACAACAACAACAAACCCCAGTGCATTATGAAAGCCAGAAGGCCCTGCCTTCTGGTGTGGGCAGAGTGAGATGTGGCTTTAGTGTGTGCCCCTGGGTCACACAGTCCCTACAACGTGAGCAAAACTGGCTGGCTGGCTGGCTACATCTGTAATTGCACTAAAAGGCCATTAGCTTAGGCTGCTTCCAATATTTCTCTCTCTAGGCAGCTCTCCCAGAGAGTAGGAGCAAGGAAAACCCAAGGTTATTTCTTCAAAACGATGAAAAACGGAGACGATTGTGATAGGCTGGGCTTTACATATTGGTCTTGGTGGGGAGTTGGGGGAAGATTTTCCATGGGATAACAAGCTGTTCCCAGGCACAGGGCTGGCAAAGGGGCTGGGCTCATCTTGGTGTATTTCACAGGAAAAATACACAGGGGTCCTCTCATCCCAGTGAGGAGTGTGAGATGCCCTCATTTCCAGCCGTGGGAAACCAGAGTGACAGGCAGGGCACCTTGTGTTGGCGACTCTTGATACCTCCTCCAGTCGGGAGCCCCGGGAGGGGGCGCGGGGCTCAGGCTGCTCACAGCAGCACCTTGTTCTGAGCTTGGAAGGGCTGTGGAGCTCTTTGTTTTTTGGTTGCCTCTGAGGAGTTGCCCACACCTAGCAGAATTCCACAGAGGCTCGGGAGAGAAAAAGGAGCTCTGTTCTGTGCCCAGCGTCTGTGGCTTTGGTTTACTGAACCACCAGAGCTAGCTCACACTTGATCTTCCTCCCAACTTCTATCCCCATCCCCGTGGGGCATCCAGTGACAGCATTTGCTTCCCCACCTCCCTGCTCAGAGGCTGCCCTCCCCTCCCTTCTCTGCTCAGTGCCAGTCTATCTCCTCCTGTGTTTTGATCTCAGCACCACCCGCCCCTGCCTTTCATGCAGTCATTTCTCCTCCCAGAGTTTTCACACCCTGGGAAGAGCCTCTGGGTCCTGCCTCTCTCTGGCCCCTGTTTGTGCTCCTCTATTCTTGTTAAGAGTCGATTCTCAGCCAAGCGCAGTGGCTCATGCCTGTAATCCCAGCACTTTGGGAGGCTAAGGCGGGTGGATCATGAGGTCAGGAGTTCGAGACTAGCCTGACCAACATAGTGAAATCCCGTCTCTACTAAAAATACAAAAAATGAGCCGGGCGTGGTGGCTGGTGCCTGCGATCTCAGCTACTAGGGAGGTTGAGGCAGAAGAATCACGGAGGTTGCAGCAAGCTGAGATCGCACCACTGCACACCAGCCAGGCCACAGTGCGAGACTCCATCTCAAAAAAGAAAAAGAGTTGAGTTGATTCTCACAAAGGCGGCACAGTTGTCACTGGATTCTACTTGTATGCCTCTCTAGGTGCCAGAAACTGTACATTTTTCACATGCATGCAAGTACAGAGAATTGGTGCCCCTTGGCTTGCTGTGACAACCTAACATGGCTGCCCAGGTAGGTAGCAATGGGTCTTGGCCAAAGATATGCAATGGAAGCACCTAAGGCTGTGTGTAACCTTTGTTTTTTTATTTTGTTTTGCGATGGAGTTTCACTCTGTTGCCCAAGCTGGAGTGCAGTGACATGATCTCGGCTCACTGCAACCTCTGCCTCTTGGGTTCAAGTGATTCTCCTGCCTCAGCCTCCTGAGCAGCTGGGACTGCAGGCACGCACCACCACGCCTGGCTGATTTTTATTTTTTTTGAGATAGAGTTTTGCTCTTGTTGCCCAGGCTGGAGTGCAATGGTGTGATCTTGGCTCACCGCAACCTACACCTCCCGGGTTCAAGCAATTCTCATGTCTCAGCCTCCCAAGTAGCTGGGATGACAGGCGCCTGCTACCACATCCAACTAATTTTGTATTTTCAGTAGAGACGGAGTTTCTCCATGTTGGTCAGGCTGGTCTCAAACTCCCACCCATCTCTGCTCCCAAAGTGCTGGGATTACGGCGTGAGCCACTGCACCTGGCCTTAATTTTTGTACTTTTAGTAGAGATGGGGTTTTACCATTTGGCCAGGCTGGTCTCAAACTCCTGACCTCAAATGATCTACCCACCTCAGTCTCCCAAAGTGCTGTGATTAACAGGTGTGAGCCACTGCAGCCAGCCTGTGTATAATCTTTGGCTCAGAATGATTAAAGATGGGGTACCCCACCTCCTGGTAAGCTGGGAGCTCCGGGATGGGTTCAGCTACTAGAGAGATAAACGTTCACACTGGCATGATTCCTTCCCAGCCGGCAGCCCAGCTCTGCCAGGCCACTGGGAAGCTGCAAGTGGAGATGGGACATATACATATGGTGATGCCAGGCTGGATTTTCTTCCCTTTGGCAGAATAAAGTGGCTCATGATGCATAGAGGGAACTTTTCACTGGGAACTGGAGCTCAAAATGACCAAGGACCCAGTGTCAGTGAGGCTAGGAAGTCCACGTAGAAAGAAAACACCGAGAGAGGTTGGGAAAAAGTGGGCCTTCATAGCAGGTGGTGAAGGTGGTAAATGGAGAAGGGAGTGTGTCCTGAGCTGAGCCCTCCAGGAGGTGGACTCTGAGATGGAGATTTGCATGTGGTAAATTGATCAGGGAGTGCTGCTGGGATTGACACCTGGGAAATGTGGGGAAGGAAGCAGAATTGGGCAAAGGGAGGAGTTGGTCTGTGATTCAGTCTGAGCAGAAGCCTCAGTTAAACTTCTGGGGAACTCAGAAGCTGGGATAACTCTGGGACAACTCTTCCTTAGCTGGGGCAGGTAGAGGCCTGGATCTTTATTCTGCCTTAGGAAGGGGGTGTGTCTTTAGGCAAGGCAGCTCTTCTTAGCTAAGGCAATTCCCAAAGAGGACTGACACCTTAGCGTTATCCCTGAAAGGGGATCACAGAAAGCAGTGCACGGCAGTATTCACTGCACTGCGGAACCTGAGGACTCGCAGCCAGGACACTCAGAAAAAGGAGCTCTCTAGAAGCACTGTGAAGAATTAACAAAAAGGCCAGGCACCGTGGCTCACGCCTATAATCCCAGCACTTTGGGAGGTTGAGGTGGATGGATCACATGAGGTCAGGAGTTTGAGACCAGTCTGGCCAACCTGGTGAAATCCTGGCTCCACTAAAAATATAAAAATCAGGCAGGGCATGGTGGCTCACACTTGTAATCCCAGCACTTCCGGAGGCCGAGGCGGACAGATCACCTGAGGTCAGGAGTTCAAGATCAGCTTGCCCAACATGGTGAAACCCTATCTCTACTAAAAATACAAAAATTAGCCGGGCATGACGGCAGTTGCCTGTAATCCCAGCTACTCAGAAGGCTTGAACCGGGGAGACAGAGGTGAGCCGAGATTGCACCATTGCACTCCAGCCTGGGCAACAAGAGTTAAACTCCATCTCAAAAAAATAAAAAAATAAAAACAAAAATTGGCCAGGCATGGCGGCAGGCGCCTGTAACCCCAGCCACTCCGAAGGCTTGAACCAGGGAGGCAGAAGTTGCAGTGAGCCAACATCGCGCCATCGCACTCCAGCCTCCACTCAAAAAAATAAAAATAAAATAAAAACAAAAATTAGCCGGGTGTGGTGGCACATTCTTCTATAATCCCAGCTAATTGGGAGGCTGAGGCACAAGAACTGCTTGAATCCACGAGGCAGAGGTTGCAGGGAGACTGAGGCGAGATTGTGCCACTGCACTGCAACCTGGGCAACAGAGCAGGATTCTGTCTCAAAACAAACAATTAACGAAGAGCTTAGAGAACCATGAGGGCCACATTAGGAAAAGGTCGCCCCCAACGCTGTCTCTGTGTGTCTCCTTTTCCTGGGTAATGGTGGCAGTGGCACTGAGGTTAGGAGGAGAGTGGCCTGCTGGGATGTTAGCCTGCCTGGAATCAACAGGCAGACTACGATATGCTGAGACAGGGAGTCACTCCCTGCTGCCCAGATTCCTGACACTGGTTGGCCCCTGTATGTCATCTCTCAAACTGTCAATTCCACAGGTTATTAGAAGGTCACCAATTTTTTATTGTTTAGAGGGTCATTTTGGGATAAAGATGAATCTGAATGAATTATTTTACCACCCAGCTTCCGTGTGCCGGGATGTGCATGTGAAGAAAATTGTCGTCCCTCTGTCTGTCTCCAAAGAAACCTCCCAACCTCAGGATCAGGATCAGGGCTGGACTGGTAACTTTCCATAGTACACTTTAATAATTGAGATCACCTATGTTTCAATTTGTGTGTGTGCACGCATGCGCATGTGTCTAAAGCCATGCCTGTCCTTCACAAGCAATGCCACAGCCTTCACTTTGTGTATGATTTTCTAGCAGAAAGTTTTTGGCAAACATATTAGAGAGCATCATTTATTTTTCCAAGGATCTCTCATAATTTTTTGACATTTATATCAGTTTTATTGAAACTCACATCCTATAAGCATCTTTGCTGATTTTTCTTCTCTAAAAGTGAACTATTTTACCTAGTTTGTCAATGGTTTTTTTTCTGCATTTCCATCAATACTTTAAAACTTTTATCTACTTACCGGATACTTCCCAACACATTTTTTTTTTTTTTGAGACAAGGTCTTGCTTTGTCGAGCAGGCTTGAGCACAGGGCATCATCAAAGCTCACTGCACCCTGCCCACCTTCTGGGCTCAATCAATCCTCCCACCTCAGTCGCCTGAGTAGGTGGGACCACAGGTGTGCACCACTAAACCCGACTAATTTAATTTTTTGTGGAGACAAGGTCTCCCTATGTTGCCCAGGCTGGTCTCGAACTCCTCGACGGGATACATTTGAGAATGTTCTCCCCCCTGTGGCTCCTCCAAGTTTCTTCCACCATTCTCCACTTGTGCCCTCCCACCCCTCAGTGGAACACAGTGGTCTCTGTCCATATCATTTGCAACTGATAGTTTCCAATGTACAGAGCTCCTTTCCGACGATGGATGTTTCCTTTCTACAGTCTTTCTAGCCTCTTCATGTCTCGCTTTAAAAAATCACAAATCATCATTTTGAACAAATGAAGTATTTTTGAATGATTTTATTGGTTTTGAGCTAGGATTCAGTCAGTTTCTGTAAAACTGAATGTTATCTGTAAGCTTGATGGGTCTTGGAGAGCCAAGGGTGAATATTTCACAGGTGCCACACACACACACAGCTGACACTCATGTGCACATTTACTCTGTCCTCTGCCTTGTCTTCCATTTATTTATAGAGTTGCCCATCCTCAATTCCTCAATAAATGCATAGAATGTGATAGAAAAGAAGACATTCGGCTGGGCACCATGGCTCACACCTGTAATCTCAGCACTTTGGGAGGCCGAGGTGGGTAAATCACCTGAAGTCAGGAGTTCGAGAGCTGCCTGACCAATATGGTGAAACCCTGTCTCTACTAAAAATACAAAAAATTAGCTGGGTGTGGTGGCACGCACCTGTAAATCACAGCTACTTGGGAGACTGAGGCAGGCAAATCGCTTGAACCCAGAAAGTGGAGGTTTCAGTGAGCCGAGATTGCGCCACTGCACTCCAGCCTGGGCAACGGGCGTGAAACTCTGTCTCAAAAAAAAAGAAAAAGAAAAAGACATTCCAGGGTGCCTTGGCCTCACAAAGGGCATGAAACTTGTTTCAGGTGACTTACAGGAAATTTGATCAGGTAATGGAAACAAAGGGAAGTCCTCTTCTTTGGGACAGAAATAGCGCAGTGGTTAAGGGCATGGACCTGAGGATCAGGTTTCTGATGGTGGACTAGAGCAATTAAAGTCAAGCCATTAAAGAGGGATTAAAATTTCAAGTGAGGGCCGGGAGCAGTGGCTCACGCCTGTAATCCCAGCACTTTGGGA
This sequence comes from Cheracebus regulus, assembly GCA_963574635.1. Lineage (NCBI taxonomy): Eukaryota > Metazoa > Chordata > Mammalia > Primates > Pitheciidae > Cheracebus > Cheracebus regulus. The sequence goes on from CAUYQU010021584.1 coordinate 18,685, forward strand.
GACGGAGGTGGGCGGATCACGAGGTCAAGAGATCGACACCATCCTGGCCAACACAGTGAAACCCCGTCTCTACTAAAAATACAAAAATATTAGCTGGGCATGGTGGCACGCACCTGTGGTCCCAGCTACTCGGGAGGCTGAGGTGGAAGAATGGCTTGAACCCGGGAGGCGGAGGCTGCAGTGAACCGAGATTGCGCCACTGCACTCCAGCCTGGAGACAGAGCACGACTCTGTCTCAAAAAAAAAAAAAAAAAAAAAAAATTTCAAGTGAGGCTTTTTTTTTCTTTTAATGCAAAATAAAGCTATAAATTATAAAAATAACATTTCATCTCATCCAGTAGAACATAGATTATAATTGCAACTATGCGCTCATTCTTAGCATGAATAAAAATAAATCTCGTGGATTTTTTGGCATAATTTTAAACTAAAATTATACGATGGCATGGTACAACAGCCTTCACTTTGTCTATGATTTTCTAGCAGAAAGTTCTTGGCAAACATTAGAGTGCATCATTCATTTTTCCAAGGATCTCTCATATTTTTTTCAGCATTTAAATCATTGGTTTTGTTTTGAAACCCACACCCTGTTATCATCCTTGTTGATTTCTTTTCTCTAAAAGTGAACAGTTTTACCTAGTTGGTAAATTTTTTTTATGCATATCTAGCAATACTTCAATATTTTTATCAACTTCCTGGACTTCCACATCTTTTGAAGTAATTGCGAAGGTAATTTGTAATCAATTTGCATTTTATTTGCATTGCACTTTTTTTTTTCTTTCTTTCTTTTTTTTATTGTTGAGACAGAGATTCGGTCTTGTTGCCCAGGCTGGAGTGAAATGGCACGATCTTGGCTTACTGCAACCTCCACCTCCTGGGTTCAAGTGAGTCTCCTGCCTCAGTCTCCCAAGTAGCTAAGATTACAGGCACGCACACCACACCCAGCTAATTTCATATATTTAGTAGAGACGAGGTTTCACCATGTTGGTCAGGCTGGTCTTAAACTCCTGAGCTCAGGTGATCCACCCGCCTCAGCCTCCCAAAGTGCTGGGATTACAGGCATGAGCCACTGTGCCCAGACAGTTTTGGTTTTTTACTTTTTGTTTTGAAATAGTTTTAGACTTACAGAAACCTGCAAAAATAGTAGAGTTCCTGTATACCCTTTTCCCAGATGCCCCAATGGTAACAACTTTCATAACCAGAGAACAATGATCAAGACTAGGACATCAACACTGGAATATATATACGTTTTTTTTAAAACAGGGTCTTACTCCATTGCCCAGCCTGAAGTGCAGTGGCACAATCTCAGCTCATCACCTCCCAGGCTCAGGCAATTCCCCCACGTCAGCCACACGTCACCATGCCTGACTAATTTTTTGTATTTTTTTGTAGAGATGATTCTCACTATATTGCACAGGCTGGCCTCGAACTCCTGGACGCAAGCAATCTTCCTGTCTTGGCCTCCCAAAGCGCTAGGATTATAGGCATGAGCCATTGCGCCTGGCCACTGGTACATGATTTTTAACTGAACTACAGGCCTTATTCGAATCACACCCCTGGTGACACTAATATGATTTTCCGTTTCAAGATCCAATCCAGGATCCCAGTTGTGTTGAGTTGTTGTGTCTCCTTTGTCTCTCTCAATCTGTGACAGTTCCCCAGGCTTTCCTTATCCTTCGTGACTTTGGCATTTTGGAAGACTATGGGCCAGTTATTTTATACACTATCTCTCCATGTGGGTATTTCTGACATGTTCCCATGACTAGATTGGGTTACAGAATTTTTGTAAGACCACAGAAGTGATGTGGTGTCCTCTGCACATGCTGTCTGGAGGCACACAGTGTTGCTGCATTTTACCACTGACGACAACAACTGCTGGGTTTCTCCACTGTTAAGTTACTGTTTTTCTCCTTGTAATTAATGAATATCTTTTTTTTTTTTTTTTTTTTTTTTGAGACGGAGTCTCGGTCTGTCGCCCATACTGAGGTGCAGGGGCACGATCTCGGCTCACTGTAACCTTTGCCTCCCAGGTTCAAGCGATTCTCCTGCCTCAGCCTCCCGAGTAGCTGGGACTACAGGTGCCTGCCACCACACCCAGCTAATTTTTTGTATTTTTAGTAGAGACGGGGATTTCACCATGTTAGCCAGGATGATCTCGATCTCCTGACCTCAGATCCCCTGACCTTGTGATCCACCCACCTCAGCCTCCCAAAGTGCTGGGATTACAGGTATGAGCCACCGCACCCAGCCAATTAATGAGTATCTTGAGAGAGATACTTCCAAAAGATAAAGTAGGCAAGTATCCTATTTTTCCTTCAATTTTCATTCTCTAATTAATAAATGTAAAAGAAATGAGGGAAATGGAAAATCACCACTTGCCAAACACCACAGTAATAATTGTTGCATGTGGTGTGCAGATGGCTCTTGCATGCAACACTTATTACCATGGTGTTTGGCAAATGGTGATTTTCTATCCATTTCCCTCATTCCTTCTACATTTGTTTTGTTTTTGTTGTTTGTTTTGTTTTGTTTAGAGACGGTGTCATTCTGTCACTCAGGCTGGAGTACAGTGGCATAATCATAGCTTACTGCAGCCTCAAACTTCTGGGCTCAAGTGATCCTCCCATCTCAGCCTCCCAAGTAGCTAAGACTACAGGTGGGTGCCACCACCCGGTTAATTTTTCATTTTTTTCTAGAGACAGGCTATGTTGTTCAGGCTAGTATCGAACTGGGCTCAAACAGTCCTCCTGCCTTGGCCTCCCAAGGCAAGTGGCCTGCTGAGATTTCATAGGTGTGAACCAGCCTTCTACATATGTTCATTGAAATTTGGATTTTGAAGACTTAGTACAAAAAATGAATGTAAACTAGCTTATTATATTGATTGCATATTGAAATGCCAGTTTTTAAGATGTATTTGGTTAAGCAAAATATATTACTAAAATTAATGATCATGCTACTGCACTCTAGCCTGGCCAATGAAGACAGACCCGGTCTCAAAAAAAAAAAAAAAAATTAGGCCAGGCACGATGGCTCACACCTGTAATCCCAGCACTTTGGGAGACCAAGGTGGGTGGATCATGAGGTCAAGAGATTGAGACCATCCTGGCCAACATGGTAAAACCCGGTCTCTACTAAAATTTCAAAAATTAGCTGGGCATGGTGGCAGATACCTGTAGTACCAGCTACTCAGGAAGCTAAGGCAGGAGAATTGCTTGAACCTGGGAGGTGGAGGTTTCAGTAAGTCGAGATCACGCCACTGTACTCCAGTCTGGAGACAGTGAGACTCCATCTCAAAAAATAAAAAAAATTTAGCTTTCCTTGTTTCTTTTTACTATTTATAATCCGGCTACTAGAAAGCTCAGAATTATATCTGTAGCCCACATTTGTGGCTCACATTCTATTTGTACAAGATAGCACTGTTCTAAGGGCTCAGATAGTAAACTCTTGTGCCTATTTCATAGGATTACTGTGAGAATTAAATGTGACTCTTTTTTTTTTTTTTTTTTAAAGAGAGAAAAAGAGAAAGAAAGAAACAGCAAAAGAAAGAAAAAATGAAAGAGAAAGAAAGAGGAAGAGATTTTAGAAAAAGAGAGAAAAGGAGAAAGAAAGAAACTGCAAAAGAAAGAAAAAAATGAAAGAGAAAGAAAGA
>CAUYQU010021585.1:0-16409 GCA_963574635.1 Cheracebus regulus
GGCTGGGGAGGGATAACACTGGGAGAAATGCCTGATGTAGGTGATGGGGGGACGGAGACAGCAAATCACCATGGCATGTGTGTACCTATGCAACAATCCTGCAAGATCTGCACATGTACCCCAGAACCTAAAGTACAATAATAAAAAAAAAGATACTGACCTAAATATATATATCTGCCCTCATGGACCCTACATTATCATCAAGAGAGACAGACTATAAACACAATAAACACAAAACAGAGTAAATAAATGACATGGTTTGTTAAATTATGATTAGTACTATAGAAAAATAGAATGAGGTAAGAGAGATCTAGAGGTGCAGGAAGTAAGATGCATACTTCTGTAAGCAGACATACAGTGGTCAAGATAAGACTTACTGAGAAGGTGACAATGATGGACACATCATGTCCAGATTCTCCTTCAAGGAAGGAGTTGTCACCCAGCTTGTACAAATGCTGACTACCCCTCAGGGCTTGCCACAGCTGCAGAAAGCCACCTCACCCAGGGCCCGTCTTGATAGAAGGGTACATAAAGGTGTGGCACTTTTCAGCCCAATGGGAGACAACTCTGACAGGCCATTTTAGCTCCAGAACTCAGTGTAGAGTTGGGCAAGGCTGTTATTAAGCGTTGGTCACAGCTTGACTTCTCCTTCTGCCCATTCCTGCTTCCTTCCCTTCCCTTCCACACATGTTGATACCAAGAGCTTTCTTAATAATATCCTGCATGCCAAACATCATCTCAGAGTCTGATTTCCATAGAACTCAACCCACAACAGTGACTTTTGAGTAACGCTTGAAACAAATGAGAGAATGGAGTGAGCCGCATATCTATCTGAAGGAAAAGTATCCCAGACAGGCACAGCCAATGCAAATGCCCTGAGGCAGGAGAATGCCTGGGGTAATGAAAGAAGAGGAAGAAGGCCAGTGAGGCTGGGGTGGAGTCAGTTCAAAAGAATTAGTACGAAATAAGGTATCTGGCTTTTACTCAACATAAGATGAAAAATCACGGAAGGGTTTTGATCAGAAGTATGACATGATCTGTCACACTTCTGAAAAATCACCACAGCTGTGTGGAGAATACAGTGTAGAGGGCAATATGGAAGCAGGAGTCTAGGTAAGAGGCTATTAAAGTAATCCAGGGGCGAGTGATGACAGTAACTTGGTCCAGGGAGGTAGCAATGGAATTAGAAAGAAATGATCAGATTTTAGAGACATTCCAAGAGTAAAGCAAGCTTTCTAGGATTTCCTGGTGGATTAGATGAAGAATCTACGGAAAAGAGCAGATTCATGTTTGAGCATGTTAAAATTGGGATGTCTCCATTCATTTAAATGGAGATAGCTAATATATGGTTGATAATAGAATCTAGCACTCAAGAAAGAGATCAGGAGATGACATGGTTTTTAAACCCTTCAGGCTAAATGAAATCACCAATGGAGTGAGTACAGACATGTAAGAGAAGATGCCCAAGGACTAGCCCATTCCAATGTTGAGACTTCTCACAGAAGGGTAAACACTAACAAAGAACACGGAGAAGGAGCAACCATTAAGGATGGACGAAAGTGAAGAGAGTGTGATGTATTGGAAACCAAATGAAGTAATCAACTATGCTGCTGGTATGTCAGGGAAGATTAAGACTCAGACCAGCAATGGAAACAGTCATGTAGAGAACTTCGGTGGCATTGACAGGAACAGTTGGAGAGGAGAATGGAAATCAATGAGATAGAAGAAATATTAAAATTTAATTTTTTGCTTCCTGTCTCTTTATCAAAATATACATCTATCAAAATAAGGATCCTTTCTGGAAAACTTACTGCCACTTTTTCAAACGAAGGCGACAACATAACTTAAGCAAAAAAAAAAAAAATCACTACAGAAATAATAGCACTTCCTTTTCCTTGAGGAGCTGATGATAAATTAGCCTTCCAGTCAGCTCATTTTTCAGACACTTCCATTCCAAGGATATCTTTCAGTGCTGGCAGAGTGGGGAGACATCAATGAAGTTCTTAAACGTATGCCATAAAGAACTAAGCTCTGTAAAGTACATCCAGTTCCTTCCAATCTATAGCCACAAACACAGGCCAACAAGGAAGTCAGCCTCAACTAACCCATGAAATAAAACCTATAATTAGCATTCTCTGCTACTTATTCTCATTGAGCTCCATGTATTGGAGGAAATTGCTCATATCCAATTGATGATCATCCAGCATTTTAGATTCCAGTGCCTTCACCCACCACTCCCTCACTCTTCACCTTCCTCTGTTGTCGCATCCCACATACTGATGACCAGTGTGATGACCACTGATGACCACTGACTACACCAGACAATCACCACTCTCCTCTCACACTCTGAATTTTTAACTTCATTGCCATTTGCACAGAAAATACCCACATGCACACTTGCTTACTCAAAGCAATTGAAATGTTATCCAAACTTAAAAGCCCAACTCAAATGCCCCCTCTTCTAAAAAGCCTGTCCTGACCCTTCCCTCCTTCATGTTTTCATAACATTGTGTACGTCTGTTACATAAAAATTCTTTGTACAGACACTTGCTTCATTTAACTAGGAATGATGTGTTTTTCAGCATTTCCTATTCATCTATAAGCAAGGTAACCATGCATCCTGGTTTGCTGAGTACAATCCGAGTTTGCATCTATTGTCCCAGGGTAAATATTATTAACGCTCCCTTTGGCTTTCAAAAGGTGTCCCGGTTTGGATGAAAAACAAAACGATCACCCTAAGAATAAACATTTTTATGGTACAATCTGAGCCTCATTCATCCATGTAACTCCCAAACCACTTAGCACTGTGCCAGGCACATTTAGCGGGTGATCAATAAATGTGTAATGACAAGTTGTAGAAATAAGTACTTTAGTGTATATGATTTCTCTTTGCTGAGAAGGGGGAAACTGTCTTGTTATAAAAGCAAGGGAAAGCTCAGAACATAAGCATGGCAAAACCACCCTGTTCTCATCTCCCCCTCCATCAGCCCATGGATGTGCCACAAACAATGTGGAATAAAGACACTCTTGAGACTTCTAAAACACCTACATTTATCAACTGGAAGATGGGTTCCCTCTAATGGGGAAGCGAGGCCTCGGACCAGGAGTCAAAAGACAAGGATTTCTGTTGCAACTCAGCCCTAATAAGACTTTCCTACACTGGTACCAGGATACATCCTTTTACATTCACAGGTGACCACAGGCAAAACACTTTGCCTCTCTACATTCTCATCTGAAGGTGGGGAGGCTGGAACAAGGTCATCTCCAGGCCCCTTCCAGCTCTCACATTCAGGGCTGATCCAGACACGAGTTTAAACGAATATAGATCACATCAGCATCTATTCCTGTTTTCAGCTTTCTGGGCCACGACCCCATGGACAGGGCTGGAATAACTAAAGCACTATTTCAAGGGGCCTGAAATTCTTTGAAACTGTTCTAATATAAATGTTCAGTTGGGGGGGAAACAGCTGCCCCCAGAAAAGACCTACTTCTTTAGTGCCTGGCATGAGTTCTTATTACAGAGGTTCTGCAACTTGAGATCACCTGTTGGGCTTGTTAAAACAGTTAAAATGCAATTTCTAATTTGCTAGGTCTGGGGTGGACTCGAGAATATACAGTTCAAACAATTCCCCAGGTGCTGCTGCTGCTGGTCCAGGGATCATTCTTGGAGAAACACTGCCTTATTACATTGTAGTCCACCAAAAGACAATTTTTAGGGAAAAATAAATTTCTTTTTCCAAAACCTAACAGATATTCAAGATGAAAGATCCCTAGAAGCAGGCTTTTATTCCAGACTTTGTCAAATACCATGGTTCCTGGTTCCTTTCTGGCACTGTCCTCTTAGTGAGGACCTGTATTCAATGGGTACAATGCTTCCAGCTGGGAAAGGATGCTTTCTTCAAAGGAATCTTGTTTTCTTCCTCCCTCAGCTCTTGTGTGTTACTTCTAGATCTCATTAGCCCTTGAAATGTATCCCAGTTTAGCATCAGCTGCAAACTTAATTAATGTCCCATGTAACCCTTCTTCACAGCACTAAAGAATATGCTAATTAAAGGCAGTGACAAACCTAATCTCCCTATCCCTCCTGCTCCCACCTGCTATTAGGATCCTAGCAGTTCTTAGTTGACTCTCAGCTCCAATCCAAATTGAACTTCATTTGTAGAGGATACAATATTTCATTCTTTACATCAGCTGGACATCTGTGATTTGAGAGACTCTGATTTGAAATGGGAGGTTCCACCTTGCTTTACTCGCAAGGTATGCAAGCTGATAATTCCCCACTATTTACTTAGGCTACACAAGAAGCCCCTGATGTAAACATCTATCAAACAAGCCAGCCACAGAAACGTTTGTAGCTTTGCCTGCCACTGCAATCTGCCTCCCACCTCCATACACCCACACATAGTCATGCTATCTATCAAAACTCCAGAGCTCCAGAATTTCCTAAAGGCTGAACTAGGGAATTAGTGGGTTCAGAAATAGAGGTGGAGGAAAGGCCATGCAATGTAGGGATATATTAACAGCACTGCTCCAAGGATAAGTGGCCCCAAAGGCCCATCAATTCACCCATGTGGAATTCTCATTGACAAAAAGTACCCTGCCTACCCCCTCCCCAAGCTACATTTTATCTCAAGACAACCAGTATGATGTTCACTTTGTCACACAGTTTAACTTTTCAGCCTGTTAAAATCCCTCAGGGTTAATGATAACTGATATGGTTTGGCTCTGTGTCCGCACCCAAATCTCATCTTAAATTGTACTCCCATAATTCCTACATGTTGTGGGAGGGACACAGTGGCAGATAATTAAATCATGGGGGCGGTTTCCCCCATAATGTTTTTGTGGTAGTGAATAAGTCTCACTCCTGATGGTTTTTATCAGGGGTTTCTGCTTTTATGTCTTCCTCATTATCTCTTTACCTGCTGCTATTCACGTAAGATGAAACTTGCTTGCGCTTGCCTTCCGCCATTGTGAGGGCTCCCCAGTCACGTGGAACTGTAAGTCCAATTAAACCTCTTTCTTTTGTAAATTGCCCAGTCTCGGGTTTGTCTTTATCAACAGCGTGAAAACAGACTAATACAATAACCTTCATTTGAGGCTCTCACATTAGAGCAATGATTGCAACTCTGGCCACTCCTTATAATCACTTGAGGAGTTTTACAAATCGTGAAGCCCAAGCCACACTTCACACCAATTCAATTAAAATCTTTTTAAGTGAAACCCAGGCATCAGTATTTTTTAAATGTACAGCCAAGGTTGAGAATACTACATTCAAGTGGATTTGCCCAACTTTATTGATCCAAATCCTCATCTGAAGTGTTGCTTTTTATTGAGGGATTGGAAAATTTAACTGGGCAAGAGGGCAATTTCCATTTAAGGAATAATCTTAGAAGAAGGGTAAGACCAGTGGAAACACATGCTTTGCTAAGCTGAAGAAAAAGGAAAGGGGACTAGGAGATGGTAGGGGGTGTACAGAAGGTGTTAAAGATATTTTTGTTATTTTTAATTAAAAGGCCAATGTTTTTAATGTCTGGGCCATACCCAGCCAAATAACGGAAACCTCGTAGTCTGCCTTTAGCTCTTATTCCTCATAGCTTACTGCTCAGGCTCAGATTTACTGTGTTTACTTTGGTGCCATTATTTGGTTAAGAGGTGAACTAACAGTGCTAATGGGATGTTATGATTTGAATGTTTATGTCCACTCCAAAATTTATGTTGAAACTTAATCCCCAATGCAGCAGTATTAAGAGGTGGAGTCTGTAGGAGGTGATTAGGCCATGAGGGATCAACCCTCATGGATGGGATTAGTGCTCTCGTAAATGGACTGGAGGAAGCAAGTTTGCCCCTTCTGTCCCTTCTGTCTTGTGAGGACACAGCATTCATTTCCTCCAGAGGATGCTGCAACAAAGCACCATCTTGAAAGCAGAGAGCAACTCTCACCAGACACCAATCCTGCAGGCTCCTTGATCTTAGACTTTCCAGCCTCCAGAACTGTGAGGAATGAATTTCTGTTGTTTACAAATTACCCAGTCTTAGTTATTTTGTTATAGTAGCACCAATGGACTAAGACAAAGGGCTAACAGTGGTCTCACAATCATGTGAGACACTGTTTTTTGTGGAAAATTTCAGTGTTTCAACCACAGCCTTACCCACAAACTTCTAGGTTTGGACTGCTTTCTTCCATTCCACTTGCCTAAGCTGATGGAGCCAGAGGCTCATGAGCACCAAGCCAAGTGTTTGATCCCTGGGGGTCAGTCACCCCTCAGCCTACCTCTTAAGCCCTGGTCACTACTCTCATGAGTGCTGACTGTTGCTTACAAAGAGAACTAAGGAAGGAAACATGACTGAAGCTGCACATTTAAAGGCCAACTGAAACAACATCCCAAGTGCAGGCCCCTGGTAAATCCATCATGTCAACTTCTAACACAAAGGTAACTTGCTTATTTCTTCATTCAGCTGTAGCCTTTCTGTTCAAAGATAACTCTGCCTTTCAGCTTATTTCTCTTAAGAGATCCTACCAACAGCAAGACTCTTAAAATAACTATCTTTGAGGCACAATCAGTACTGCTTTCTGTGGGTTCCTATTATAGACTGAATTATGTACCTCAAAAACTCATATCTTGAAATCCTAACCCCCCAGAATGTGACTTTATTTGGAAATAAATTTGTTGCAGATGTAATTAACTGAGGTCACACTAGAGAAGGGTTGCCCCTAATCCAGTATGACTGGTGTCCTTGTAAAATGGGGGAATTTAGAGACAGACACACATAGGGAGAACATGTGAGGAAGAAGGCAAAGATGGGGGTGATGCTTCTACAAGCCAAGGAATGCCAAAGACTGCCAACAAACCATCAGAAGCTAGGGGAGAGGCATGCAACAGTATTTTGAGATACCAATTCTATCAATACCTTGATCTCAGACTTCTAGTCTTCAGAATTCTGAGGCAATAAACATGTTTGCAATACTTTGCTATGGCAGCACTAACAAACTGATCTAGTTCCTTTTATTCCAAAATATACCCCCAAGAGATTTGCTTAAGTCATTACCACTGCTCAAAACATACTGGTTATTCTTTTGAAGAACACTTTCTTTTTCTGTTTTCTTCAGAGTACTTCCATGGATTTTTAGTCATCTTACTATTTACCTGTTTATGTGTTTATGGTTTTTCTTCCCCCACATCTCAAGGATAAGCTCGCTGAGAAGTGGTGTGGTCTGGCAATTGGAAGCCCAACCTTGGGAGCCACACTGGGTTTAGTACCAGCCCAACACTAGCTCTATGACCTTGGAATAAGGTTATCTAATCTCTCTGTGCCTCAATTTTCTCACCTATAATGTGGGGATTATAATAGCACCTGCCCCATAGGGTTTTGATGAGGAGTGACTTAATATGTGTACAGCATTTATAAAACTATTTGGCACATTATAAACACTATGCAAATGTTACCCATCACTATTGAGAGCAGGGGCATTGTCAACTTTATTCAATCCTGAATGTGCCTTCCACATGTTAGGGGACTTCATGTATGACTCCAATGCATTAGTACTTTGTTCTAGTAAAGTCCTTAACTAGAAAGTCCACTATGACTTTGTCATCATCCAGAGGCTTAGAAAATACTGATTCCTTAATCAACAGGCATCAAGAATCATTCCAAAGACACATCCTCAGAAGTTCTACTTCTCAGAACATTCGATCTGCAGCATGTGCCATTCAGCCTTGCAAAGGATTTCTTGCTCACATACCCACGAAGACTTACAATTTAGGTTGAGCAAGTAACAAAGTCCACAAATCCATATTTGTAGGTTCTCTTTGGGAGGGGCTAGAAAAATTTTAGGGTTTTTCTGATTGCTTCATTTTTTTATAAAGTTTTTATGGCTGTCTTTTTGGGATTTCCATTGCTACTCAAATGTTCATCCAAACCAGCCTAAATATGATGATTATCTTTTCCACAAAATTCCTATTTATTCAATTAATTATTTCACATGACAGTGGTTGCCAGCATATGTAACTTGATTGCTGAGTAAAAACATACATGTTATTTGCTAAGAAAAAAAAAATAAAAAGACAAAGAAAAATGTCTAGTTTCATCAAAGCTTGCAATTTCCTTTCTTCTAGAACAGGCTGTGCAGAATCATACTGGAGCATCCCAGCTGGTGCACTTATGAAAAGAGAAGGCTTTTTCAGTGACATAACCTAAAAATCCTGCTTTAGAGCAAACTGCTGGTTGATGCATTAATTAACGCAAAATTAAAAATGTTCATCAGACCTTCCCTCCTTCCCAAACACAGAGTCGTACACAATCACAGTTGATGAAGAAAGCATTTACTAACATGCACACACATGCACACACACACAGAGGCATATCAGCCCTTATGAATTACCTTAACAAAAAGAGATGGTGTGGTTGACTGCAAAAAATAGCGTTTTGAAAGATACATATATTAAAATGGAAGTCACAACTGAGGTCTATTGAATTTTGCAAATCCTGGATGTTCAGGATGTTCTTTGCAATATTGCTACCCATGCTGGCCATTAATTCCTCCTCAGACCTCATCTTAGATCTCAGCATCCCTTTCTCATGCTAACAATCCACCAGGACCCTGAGCTGCTGAAGCAAGTCCCTTGACAGATTCAGAGCATTATCCAGCTGACTGCACAATTTGTTTGGCACCTGGGGCAAAGAACTGGAGATGCAGAGAGCGGGAACACAGTGGTAAATTGAAGAGTGACACATATCAGGAATGTCAGAGAGACTTGGTGAACCCCCTACCTGCTCTAGAATAAAGGGATTAAATGAAGACAGATGGGGAAATTGCCAGGATAGGACCATAGAGTTATGGAAACTAGGTGAAACCCTGAAAACAGGATTTGGTTTGGACTTACTTTCAGGGCTGCAAAGTGGGTCCACCATTATTATCATATAAGTCCAGCATTTCTGAGGGGTGTCACACAGGTGTGTACATGCTGTTACCTTTGACTACATCTTGGTCTCTTGGGTCATAGAACCACTACATGACAAACCCAGACAAATGACCCTGAAAGAGCTTCCCAGATGCTAGGTGTAAGGAGATTACAGTGAAAGATATGGTAACATCCTGTGTGAGTAAAGCTCCCCAGGATAGGAGATCAGGGTATGGGAAAGGAACTAATATTTATGGAGCATCTGAGAAATACCAAACAGTCTCCTAAGCATGTCACCTAATCACTTAATTCCATATTTACAAAACAGTATAAATTATCATTGTATCCCCATTTTACAGAGAAGAGAATTGAGATGCTGCCAGAACAGAACAGGTTCAGGCTTAATTATTAGAAAAGAACTAGAAACATCTTACTGTTTTGTGCAGTTCCAAGAATGTGGTGCATACATGTGGAAAATTGTATAGACAAAACCAAAAGCATGTGAATGGACCCTTTAAAAAGATATCTGGCCATTGATCTGAGCAGTAATTTCTATATGTGTTTTTCTATTATATTTTAATACTATACTTTCTCATATTTGGTGTATTTGTTTAAAACCTAATTTGTCACAAGGGTGCCAAGACAATTCAATTGGACAAAAAATACCTCTTCTACAAATGGCACTGGGACAAATTAATATCCACATGCAAAAGAATGAAGTTGAATTCCTACCTCACACCATATACAAAATTAACTCAAATCATAGACCTAAATGTAATAGCTAAAACTATACAACTCTTAGATGAAAACAGGGGTGAATCTTCATTACCTTGGGTTAGGACATGTTTTCTTAGATACGACAACTAAAGCATAAGTGAAAAAAGAAAAATAGATGAATTGGGCTTTGTCAAAATTAAAAACTTTCGCACTTCAAAGAACACCATCAAAAAGATGAAAAGAAAATCCACAGAATTGGAGAATATTTATAAATCATATATCTGTTAAGAGACTAGTATTCAGAATATATAAAGAGGTCTTACAATGAAACAGTTCAGGAACAAATAACCCAATTAATAAAATAGGCAAAGGATTTGATGTGAATAGACATTTTGCCAAAGAAGACACACAAATCACTACAGATTACATGAAAAGATGCTCAACATTAGGGAAATCAAAACTCCAATGAGATACCACTTCAAGCCAGCTAAGATGGCTAAAATAAAAAAGACAGACATGTGTTTGTCAAGATACAGGGATACTGGAATCCTCATTTATTGTTAGTAGGATTGTGAAGCAGTGCAACCACTTTGGAAAACAGTGTGGGACTTCCTCAAATTATTAGATATAGAGTTACCATATGACCCAGCAATTCCACTTGGGTGTATATCCAAGAGAAATAAGAACACACATCCCCACAAAAACTTGTACACAAATGTTCATAGCAGCATTATTCATAATAGCCAAAAAGCAAAAAGAACTCACTCAAATATCTATCAACTGATGAATGGATAAACAAAATGTGGTCTATTCATGCAAAAATGTGTATTTTGATATACCTTTTATTCAACCATAAAAAGGAATGAGGTATTGATACATGGTACAAAATGAATGAACCTTGAAAACATTATGTTAAATGAAGTATGTCAGTCATAAAAAACACATATATGATTCCAGTTATATGAAATACATGTATATCAGAATAGACAAATTCATACAGACAGAAAGTAAGCTACAGGTTTCCAGGGGCTGGGGGGAAGAGGCAATAGAAAATGACAATAGATATAGGTTTATTTTTGGGGTGTTGAAAATGTTCTGGAATTAGATACTGGTGATAGGGCACAACTCTAAATATGCTAAAAACTACTCACTTGTACACTTTAAAAGGGTAACATGATATGATATGTAAAGTATAACTCAATGAAATTACGATTTTTAAAAAATCTAACTTGTTCCAAAAAGAATTTAAGGCCAAAAAAAGAGATTCACAATTACTAGTGGATCAAAAAGTTTTCTTTCTCTAATATTTGCATACACAATTAGTCTAAGGCTTTTATACTTCACTGACCCCAGATGAAGATTTAAGACCTACTACAAATATTTGAAAATAAATAAAAGTGGTAAAAATTTAGGAAGCTGAGGCTTTGACCAGAATACAACTTAGATTTTCCAGTACATGAATTCTAACAACTTTATTTTTAGAATTGTCTGTCTCTTTCTTTCTGTGTCTATCTCTTTCTCTCTCCTTCCCTCTTCATAGTTTTTAAAGTTTTATTTTGTTTTTAATTGACACATAATAATTATACGTATCTATGGGTTACACCATGATATTTTAATACATGCATACATTGTGTAATGATCAATCAGGGTAATTAGCATATCCATCACCTCAAACATTTATTATTTCTTTGTAGTTAGAAGATTCAAAATCCTCTCTTCCAGCTATTTTAAAACATACTGTGAATGGAAAATAAATCTCGGAACTCCAAAACAATAACTAAGCCAAAGGGAAAAGTCAAGCTGGGAACTGCATCAGGCAAACCTGCCTACCATTTTATTCCTAAACAAGATACCTACAAGTATTTTTTTTAAGCTACATACCTCTCACAATTTGCACACAAGAAAATTCTTTGTGGGTTTCAAGACCTTTACCCTAAAGCAGTTCTGTTGAATTTCAACCTGGCAATTTAAATTGATAGCTTATTCACAGGTGCGGGACAAAGGACAGACAAAACTCAAAGACTGTCCTTCTCTGCTCACCTGAGACAAATGCATGTCTGATTACTTCCTCTGTCCTATTGTTAATGTAAAAATACAGATTCACCGAGTCAAACTAACGCATAAGTAATTATTCCTCTACCCCCTACCCCTGCCTCATATGTAAATTGTATATCCAGTGAAAGGCTGATCAGAAACCAAAACGAATGCAACTTTTGGTCTCTTATCTACCAATGAACCTGGAAGACTCCACTTTGAGTTGCCCTGCCTTTCTTGACTGAACCAATGTACATTTTACACATATTGATTGATGTCTCATGTATCCATAAAAATTCCATAAAAACCAAGCTGTCTCCCAACCACCTTGGGCACATATCATCAAAACTTCCTGAGGCTGTGTCATGGGCACATTCTTAACCTTGGCAAAGTAAATTTTCTAAATTCATTGAGACTTGTCTCAGGTACTTGTGGTTTTACAAATAATACATTATTGTTGACTATAGTCTCCTTACTGTGAAACAGACCAAAGGAACTTATTTTTCCTATCTGACTATAATTTTGTACCCATTAACCAACCTCTTCCTATTCTCTGCTCCCCCATACCATTCCTGGCCTCTGGTAAGCCACTATTCTACCTTTCACTACATGAGTTTTTAAAAACCAAATAGCAATCAATAGATTTATTGCCAGGAAAGAAATATAAACTAAAAAGTATCTGAGACAGGCCTCAATGAATTTAGAAGCTTATTTTGCCATGGTTAAGAACATGCCAAAGAGGGAGGTCTATGCCTTTCTCCAAAGATGATTTTGAAGGCTTCAATATTTAAAGGGGAAAAGTGGGCTAGAAGGGAAAGAGGGAGGTTATGGTCTAATATTCAGAATTTACAAGGAAGTTAAACAAATTTACAAGAAAAAACCACCCCATCAAAAAGTGGGCAAAGGATATGAACAGACACTTCTCAAAAGAAGACATTTACGTGGCCAACAAACATGAAAAAAAGCTCAACATCACTGATCATCAGAGAAATGCAAATCAAAACCACTATAAGATATCATCTCAGGCCATTCAGAATGGCAATTATTAAAAAGTCAAGAAAAAACAGATGCTAGTAAGGTTGTGGAGAAACAGAAATGTTTTTACACTCTTGGTGGGAATGTAAATTAGTACAACAACTGTGGAAGATAGTATAGCAATTCATCAAGGATCTAGAACCAGAAATACCATTTGAGCCAGCAATCTCATTACTGGGTATATACCCAAAAGAATATAAATCATTGTATTATAAAGAAACATGCACATGTATGTTTATTACAGCACTATTTACAACAGCAAAGTCATGAAACCAACCCAAATGCCCATCAATGATAGACTGGATAAAGAAAATGTGGTACGTATATACCATGGAATACTATGCAGCCATAAAAAGGAATGAGGTCATGTCCTTTGCAGGAAGATGGATGAAGCTGGAAGCCATCATTCTCAGCAAACTAACACAGGAACAGAAAACCAAACACCACATGTTCACTCATAAGTGAGAGTTGAACAGTGAGAACACATGGACACGGGGAGGGGAACAATACAGACCAGGGCCTGTTGGGAAGTGAGGGGTGAAGGGAATGAACTTAGAGGAAGTATCAATAGGTGCAGCAAACCACCATGGCACATATATACCTATGTAACAAACCTCCACGTTCTGCACATGTATCCCAGAACATAAAGAAAAAAAAATTTTTTTAAGTGGGCAAAAGACATGAACAGTCAACTTTCAAAAGAAAACATATATAGGCCAAGAGGCCTATGAAGAAATGCTCGATATCCCTAATCACTAGAGAAATGCAAATCAAAACTACAATGAAATACCATCTCACACCAGTCAGAATGGGTACTATTAAAAAGTTTTGGAGAAAAGGGAATGCTTATACACCACTGGTGGAAATGCAAATTAGTTCAGCCACTGTGGAAAGCACTGTGGCAATTTTTCAAAGAATGCAAAAAAGAATTGCCATTTGACTCAGCAATCCCATTATTGGGTATTCATTCCAAAGAAATATAAATCATTCTACTACCAGGAAGACACATGCATTGATATGTTCATGAAAATACTATTTACAATAGCAAAGACATGGAATCAACTTAAATGCCCATCAGTGGTAGACTGGATAAAGAAAATGTGGTGCATATACACCACAGAATACTACACAGCCATAAAAAGAATGAGATCATGTCCTTTACAGCAACATGGATGCAGCTGGAGGCCATTATCCTAAGCAAACAAATGCAGGAACAGAAAGCCAAATACCATATGTTCTCACTTATAAGAAGGATCTAAACATTAAGTACACATGAAGACATGAGTCCTTGAGGGTGGAGGGTGGGAGGAAGAAGATGAAAAAATTATCAGGTACTATGCTTATTACCTGGGTGATGAAATAATCTGTATAGCAAACCCCCATGATATGAAATTTACCTACATAACAAACCTGCACAGGCAATCTTGAAACTAAAATAATTTTGTTTAAAAGAATGAACAAAACTTTCAAGAAATGTGCAATTATGTAAGGAGACCAAATCTACATTTCACTGACATCCCTGAAAAAGAGGGAGAGGAAGCAATTAACTTGAAAAACTGTTTCAGGATATCATCCTTTCTGGTTTGTGGGGTAAATTTTCCCAATTTCACTGAAGGGGTCAACATTCAAATTCAGAAAATACACAGGACTCCTGTGAGGCACTATACAAGACAAGCATCCCCAAGGCACATAGCCATCAGATTCTCCAATGTCAACATGAAAGAAAAAAATATTAAAGGCAGCTAGAAGAGGCAGGTTATCTACAAAGGGAACCCCATCAGGCTAACAGCAGACCTTTTAGGAGAAACCCTACAAAACAGAAGAGACTAGGGGTCTATATTCAGCATTCTCAAAGAAAAGAAATTTGACATTTATATGTGGCAAATATGCATCATGGAATACTATGCAGCCATGAAAAAGGATGAGTTCATGTCCTTTGCAGGGACACGGATGAAGCTGGAAACCGTCGTTCCCAGCAAACTAACACAAAAACAGAAAACTGAACACCACGTGTTCTCACTCAAGAGTGGGAGTTGAACAATGAGAACATATGGACACGGGAGGGGAAGGTCACACACCAGGGCCTGTTGAGGGCTGGGGTGGGGGGTGGCTTAGGAGAGGGATAGCATTAGGAGAAATACCTAATGTAGATGGTGGATTGATGGGTGCAGCAAACCACCATGGCACATGTATACCTATGTAACAAACCTGCATGTTCTGCACATGTACCCCAGAACTTAAAGTATAATAAAAAAAGAAAAAAGAAATTCTAACCAAGAATTTCATATCTAACCCAAATAAGCTTCATAAGCAAAGAAAAAATGAGATCCTTTACAAACAAAAAAATGCTAAGGGAAATTATAACCACCAGACCAGCCTTACAAGAGGTCCTTAAGGGAGTGCTAAATAAGGAAATGAAAAGCCATTACAGGCCACCACAAACACACACTTAAGTACATAGACCACTGACACTATAGAGCAACTACACAATGAGGTGTACCTAACAACCAGCTAACAACACAATGACGAGATGAAATCTATGTGTATTACACCAATAATAGACAAACAGAGAGCCAAATCATGAGTGAACTCCCATTCACAATTGCTAAAAAGAGAATAAAATACCTGGGAATAAAACTATCAAGAGATTTGAAGGACCTCTTCAAGGAGAACTACAAACCACTGCTCAAGGAAATAAGAGAGGACACAAACAGATGGGAAAACATTCCATAATCATGGTTAGGAAGACTCAATATTGTAAAAATGGCCATACTGCCCAAAGTAATTTATAGAGTCAATGCTATCCCCATCAAACTACCAATGACTTTCTTCACAGAATTGGAAAAAAACACCTTAAACTTCATATGGAACCAAAAAGCCCACATAGCCAAGACAATCCTAAGCAAGAAACAAAAACAAAAACAAATCTGGAGGCATCATGCTACCTGACTTCAAACTATATTACGAGGCTACTGTGATCAAAACAACATGGTACTGGTACCAAAACAGAGATACACCCAATAGAACAGAACAGAGGCCTCAGAAAGAGCACCACACAACTACCACCATCTGGTCTTTGACAAACCTGATGAAAACAAGCACTGGGGAAAGGATTCCCTATTTAATAAATGGCATTGGGAAAACTGGTTAGCCATATGCAGAAAGTTAAAACTGGATCTCTTCCTTACACCTTATACAAAAACTAACTCTAGATGGATTAAAGATTTAAACATGAGACCTAACACCATAAAAACTCTAGAAGAAAACCTAGGCAATACCATTCAGGACATAGGCATGGGCGAAGACTCGATGACTAAAACACCAAAAGCAATGGCAACCAAAGCCAAAATAGACAAATGGGATCTAATTATGCTTAAGAGCTTCTGAACAGAAAAAGAAACTATCAATAGAGTGAACCGGCAACCAACAGAATGGGAAAAAATTTTGCAAGCTACCCATCTGACAAAGGGCTAATATTCAGAATCTACAGAGAACTTAAACAAATTTACAAGACAAAAACAAACAATCCCATCAAACAGTGGGCAAAGGATATGAACAGACACTTTTCAAAAGAAGATTATGTAGCCAACAAACATATGAAAAAAAGCTCATCATCACTGGTCATTAGAGAAATGCAAATCAAAACTACATTGAGATACCATCTCATGCCAGTTAGAATGGTGATTATTAAGAAATCTGGAGACAACAGATGCTGACGAGGAT
>CAUYQU010021586.1:0-13278 GCA_963574635.1 Cheracebus regulus
GAGAAATGCCAGATATAGGTGAAGGGGAGGAAGGCAACAAATTACACTGCCACGTGTGTACCTATGCAACAATATTGCATGTTCTTCACATGTACCCCAAAACCTAAAATGCAATAAAAAATAAAATAAAATAAAATAAAATAAAATAAAATAAAATAAATTGCAAGTTTCTTAATGGTATGTGTAGTATCATCTTAATTTTCTTTTAAAAATCAAGGAAAAATAAAGATGAGGAACATACTTGGAAAAGAGATTTTGCATTTCAATATTGTCATCTTTTTTAAACAAGTAAGAATTACTTTTTTGTTCTTCTGATTGATTTTACATTTCCTCTTTGTTTTCTATAGCTTTACTATGAAAGGCTTAGGTATGATGTGCTTTGTGTTTCATCTACTTAGAGATCTTAGCACTTCTTGAATATATGGCTTGATGTCTTTCTTCAATTATGGATAATTCTCAACCATTATCTCTTCAACTATCATCCCCATCTCTTTCTCCTGTGTCACAGTGATTACACATGTTTTAGACCTTTTCACCATATCCCACATATATTACTCTTTTCTGTGTTTTGTATTCTTTTGGTTTTTTGTGCTTTTGTCTGCATATTTTCTTCTGACTAATCCTCGAGTTTACTAATTCTGTCTTTAGCTATTTTTAATATTTTAACCAACATTGAGTTTGTAGTTTCAGATGTTGTATTTTCAGTCCTAGCATCTTCATTTGACTCTTTTTTTATATTTTGTTTCAGAATTCTAATTTATTAATTTTAATGCCTTGAACACATATTATATATTTTGAACTCCTTGATAACTCTTTTATCTGTATTTGAATAACTATTTTCTGGTTTTTCTTATTTTTACATGCCTGATTATTTTTCACTGAGAGTTATATATTCCATATGAAAACCTGCAGAGGTATTTTGAGATTCTGTATTAATATTATCTTTCTCCAGAGAAGTTTAATTTTGTTTCTCAATTCACTTTTCCAATCAGGAATTGAGATTATCTGAAACTGGGCTTGATTCTTTATAAGGAATTTTTCTATTCCTAGTACCTTTTTATTTTACCTTTGAGGGTTCCAAGCAAATAACTGGGATGTCTGTGAGGTCCTCTTCACACTGGTAGACCTTGAACTCCAATCTTTTCACCTTCATACCCGTGACAGCCTTGTGAGTCTATTGAGAACCTTACTCAGCTTCTCAATTTTTCAACATTGCTTTGGAAATTAGCAAATGCTTTGAAGGATCAGCTCTCTGGGCTTGCCTTGTTTCTACGGTCTTAGGTACACAAATCCTTACTCTCCAGCTTTCCTGTTTTTAGGTCAAGGATTCATGAAAAACAAACTTATATACCAACAACCAAGTATAAATCATAAGTAATAGGATTTTTAATTAAAAAAGAAAACAAAATTTTATTAGAGTCAATCATGTTTTGAGTTAATATCTGCCATTTACACCAAAACAAGAATGAGAAAAAAATTTTATGGGAAATCCAGACTTAGAGATTATATTCAAGGGATTGGCAACTCTATCAGATGTGAGGGGAGCTGGTAAGTGCATAAGATGGTAAAATTAGAAATCTGGTTGTTGTCAGGCTAGTTTTCGTTTTAAGATTAATCCATTGGAGACTTAGATCTATTAAAAAGTATCAAAATGATGAAGCAGTAGGAAAGAGAATTAAATCTGTAGGTTAAAATGTCAACATGAAGCCAGATCATAATCTCTTTGCATTACTACTGTTAATACATGTTATTGAATAAATTGCATTATTTTTTCTTAAAAATATGTCTTAAAAATATCTAGCAATGTTAGCAAATATAAGCAATCCTAAAAATTAAGGGAAAACCATGATCAATGGCAACCAAGCAAAGAAAAGGCAAATAAACTTCCCAAAAATCTGGCAACCAAGAAGCTGAAAATTCTTTTGTGACTTCAAATCTCCTGACCTCACATACTAGTGAGTAAAATGTTACCAAATCCTGAAATTCTCACTAATACTTACTTCCCAATTTAGGTAAGCCCAGACTGACAGTAAGTAAACAAATAAAAAAATATTCAAGGAAAACAATCGTAAATAAAACTAAGACAACAGGATCTCTACAAAGACAAGAAAAACCATCATCACTTATTTGTTAGTGCTAAATGCTTAATGAAGTATCCCAGAGAACCTACAAAGATAACTGAGTATATTCCCCACACAGAAGGAGTAAACTCTGAAACAGGACACTTAAGACAATCTTAGAAGTGAGAAGAGAGTCTTTGCCATTTAATAAAGTCTGTAGTAGAAGTCTCTCCATCACTTCCAATGTTTGTCCCCCATCGTGTGTCCACAAACTCAGAAAAGAAAATCAAACAAAAATCCCACTACTTCAAAGTGCAAATCAAGGAGAAAAAACATTCTTACATTGCTGTAAGATAAATTAGAAGTATCATTAGTGAGTGTTAATTCATAGTGATCAGAAAAATTCAAGCCCACACAGACTGGCCCACATTAACAAGAACAACAGAGAATAAAAGATACAATAATAAAAGAAGGCATAAACCAAAGAACAGACAAAAATTCCCAGTGGATGCCTCATGTCATAGAAAAGTTTCAGAAGAATATGAATTTAATATGTTAAGTGCTCAGTGTTAAAATAATAACACCGTATAATTAGAGGCAATGTATTTAATGCTATTTCCAGCCTGTGTGAATTCACTCAGGGTCATGGCAAAAATATTAAGGAAAAAATATTAAAGAAAGTTATAGAATACAGTCTTAAACCCTTTTGGAAGGCCTAACGGTTTTTTCAATAGCTCTTGGCTGAAGGCAGTCAGAGTCTCTTTGCAGGAACCAGAGCGATTAGGGCACCAATACAAAGGAATGTGAGTAAATTAGCTGGCTAGCTTGTTTACTCATGTGATCTTGAAACTAAACTTTGAGCTGGATGGCCCTCTTGGGGGAAGGTCAACCAGGGAGATTACCCTCTAATGGTGTTTGCTTTGGGCATTGAAACCTGGCCTTTAATCTTTCTCTACAAATGTGTTGACTTAAAGCCTCTGTTATTAAATCTATACTGAATAAACGGGGAGAGGGCAAACTAGTCAGTGTCATGTAGCTGCAATCTCTCTCTGTGAGTGGCTCACGACCCCTTGGCCAACTCAGTCACTGGAAATTTGTGTCCGAGTGCATTTATTCATCCTTCATGAATGGGGTCTGTGGAACAGACTCTGGTGACAGACCTTGTCACCAGCTAATAAAACAAATTGAGAGCCAAAAAGTTCAACCTTACCTAGATAATTAATAAATAAGTTAGAAACCTTAAGGAATAGATTCAGCATGACTGCAAATTAAATTACTGACAAAGGGGAAAGCCTTTGTACATAATGAATGCTAAGGAAACAGGCAAACAGATAAGGCAATTAGAAAAATGATAAGAGATATAAAAGATAGGCAAACACAATCCATCATCAAGATAGTTCCTATCCCTAGGTAGAAAGCAATAAAATAAAACGAAAATATGTTTAAAAGTATTATAGGTTAGAATCATGCTCTGAATAACGTCATTTTTTCATCCTATTGTCCCACTATAATCACAGAATAATAACACCTATTATTATTACTCAGTAATAATAATGCTATGCCAGAGAGATCAAAGATGAAAAAACTGAAACAAAATTTCAGAAGCTGAAAAGAAAATGGATCAATGCTAGCTAATTTTGCAAGTACCAGAAATACAGACCTCAAGGCTGCAGTGGGGAGAGTTGAATTTCAACAGTTTACCTCACAGAATTCCCACAAGGTACATGATCTGGCAGCCTCACAGCCCTCTAGAATTGCAGGCAAAACATAAGAGATGCCAAAATCAAGAGGACAACTGACAGAGTTGTTTGCAAAGAGTATATACAAATGGTCAACAATCACAAGAAAGGAGACTCAACATTAGCAGCTGTCAGGGAAATGCAAATCAAAACCACAATTAGATACCACTTCACACCACTTAGATGTATATAGTCAAAAAGACAGACAATACCAGGCGTTCAAGAGGATATAAAGAAATTGGAACCCTTATACATTGTTGATGGTAATGTAAAATAGTACAACTGCTTTGGAAAACAGTCTGGCAGTTCATCAAAAGTTAAACATAGTTATCGTGTGACCCAGCAATTCTACTCCTAGGTATACACCCAATAAAATTGAAAGTATATGTCCACACAAAACTGGTATACAAATAATACATTATTTACAATACTAAAAATGTGGAAGCCCATTGTCCATCAACTGATGAATGGATAAGCAAAATGTGATAATGGCAATAAAAAGGAATAAAGTACTGGTACATGCTACAACATGGATAAATCTTGAAAGTGTCATGCTTGTGAAAGAAGCCAGTTACAAAAGGTTACATATTGTATGATCTCATTTATATAAAATGGCCAGAAGAGACAAATCGATAGGAATAGAAAGTAAATTAGTGGGCTTTTAGGGCTGGAGGTGGTGGTGGGGGCGGGGGGGGTTTGGAAAAAGAAGAACTTAGTGCTAATAGGTATGAGTACTCTTTTTGTGGTTATGAAAATATTCCAAATTTCATAGTGGTGACAGTTTCACAACTGTTTGAATGTATTGAAAATTATTTCATTGTACTTTAAGCGAATTGTCTAGCATGTGAATTATATTAGATTTAAAATGTTCTTCTTTAAAAAAATGATTTGTTGAGTTTCCAGAATAATAGATAAAAACAGATGTAACCAATTATCATTATTGTTCCCATTTCAAAATACCAAAGACAAAGACAAGATTTTGTAGACTTCCAAAGGGAGAAAATTAGGTTCAACATCTGTTTTGAATAGGAAATCTGAATGGCATCAGACTTCTCAACAGCAACTGTAAGCATGAAGAAAATACCTGAATCTGAAATCTGAATGGCATCAGACTTCCCAACAGCAATTGTAAGCATGAAGAAAATACCTTCAATAATCTGAAGAAAAATATCCCTAATCTAGAATTCTGTTATTAGCCAAACTGTAAATCCAGTATGAGAGTAAGATGAGGACATTTCAGGCATGTTTAAGGTCTCAAAAAATTAACTTTGTGTGCCCTTTGACAAGAAGCTGCTGCAGGATGTGCTCCTGGAAATGAGTGTATAAACTAAGAAAGAGGAAGACACTGGGATATGGAAAATAGATCATCTAATGCAGGAGAGAGACAAAGAGAATTCCCAGGGAATTCCAAGGAAGAGGGAAAATCTCAGAATGATCAGAATGATATTATGCTCTAGATTAGAAAGCAACAGTCTAGTCTGAAGTAGTATGTCCCAAAAAACAAATATAAAGAAAGTTTTCTTCACCAAGAGCTCTACAGCCATCAACCCAGAATGCCTGGGTGAGCCCGCTCCAGATTCTGTGCCTTGGATTGTTCCCCACATGCTGCATAAATTCCTGCTCTCTCCTCCATGCTCAATGCTGGGTCATGTTTTGACACATCTAAAGACATTCAAACCACAAAACGGAACTTCATTCACCTTTACCTGGAAGGTAAAAGTAGGCCATGATGAGATATTTTCATCAGAGTATCCATGGTTGTGCTGTGTAACAAATTAACTCCAAATCTCACTGACCTTTCACACTCACATTGCACATCCAAAGTCTCTGAGGCACCCAGGCTGATGAGCATGCTAATAATAATTCTTCTTCTCCTTCTCCTTCTTCTTTTTGACAGGTTCTTGCTCTGTCGCCCAGGCTGGAGTGCATGGCTGGCTGATTTTTTTTTGTATCTTTTTGTAGAGACAGAGTCTCAACATGTTGCCCAGGCTGGTCTCAAACTCCTGAGCTCAAGCAATCTGCCAGCCTCAGCCTCTCAAAGTGCTGGGAATACAGGAGTCAGCTACCAGACCAGGCCAAACATGCTTATTCTTGATGTATTATTTCCGCAATTGCTGTGGCAGTCTAGGAGAGTTAGCTGGCAGGCCAGGCATGGTGCCTCAGGCCTGTAATCCCAGCACTTTGGAGGCTGAGGCAGGTAGATCGCTTGAGATGAGGAGTGCAAGACCAACCTGGGCATCAGCGCAAAGCAACATGGCAAAACACCATCTCTATTAAAAAATAATAATACAAAAAATAGCTGGGTGTGATGGTATAGCTGTAGTTCCAGCTACTGGAGGGGCTGAGGTGGGAGG
This sequence comes from Cheracebus regulus, assembly GCA_963574635.1. NCBI lineage: Eukaryota > Metazoa > Chordata > Mammalia > Primates > Pitheciidae > Cheracebus > Cheracebus regulus. The sequence goes on from CAUYQU010021586.1 coordinate 6,154, forward strand.
ATTGCTTGAGCCCAGAAGGTTGAGGCTGCAGTGAGCCATGATCGTGCTACTGCACTCCAACCTGGGAGACAAAGCAAGACCTTGTTCCCCTACAAAGACAGACAGAGAGAGAGATAGCCTAGCCTAGCACCAGCTTGTGATCTCTTACTCAGAAGTGACAATCCATCTCTTGCACTCCCAGCACATCAGCAAGAACCAGAAACATGGCCCCAACTAACTGCAAGGGCTCTAGGAAATGTGGCAGACCACATGAACAGATGGTGAGCAATCTGTATCTCGACTACAGAAGCTGAGAAGCAGAAAATACCGAGCAGCCCAATCTCTCATATTTTTGTCAGATACCCAGAATGTGGCCCACAGTTCATCTCTGCCAGACGCCCCACCTTGGCAAGCCTTGTGTTTCCCAGGACTCAGTCATGATCTCGCCCACTTACTTCCTCAGAGGAGGCTGCTGTTAATTCCAAGGGAAACTGAAGCCAGAATATGACCCAGAGAATGTTCAGCTTATGTTTCCTTCATGGAATGTGGCTGGCTCTTTCCTAATATAACAGGGTTTGTATTTGCTACTTAGATTTTTTTAAACTAAGGGCAGATAGATAGGGGACAGAGAAAAAAAAGGGAGAGAGACTGGAAATTCATACATGGATTTAAAAAATCTGTTTTTAAAGACAAAGGCTAACACAAAAGTCAGAGCAGTGGTTGCCTCTGGTGGAGAGGGGAAATGATACAAATGGGAAAAGTACTAGTAATCGATTCTTTTTCCTAACCTGGGTGGTAGGGAATGGATTAGGGGTATTTGTTCTACTAATGTTCTGAAATCTATCTGTCTGTCATCTATACCTATCTACCTACCTATCTACCTGCCTACCTACCTGTCTATCCACTTATCTATCATCTATTTACCTACCTCTCAATCATTTGTCTATCTACCTATTTACCTACCTATCATCTATCTATTTATGATCTGTCTTTCTATTGGTCTACCTACCTACCTATTATCTACCTATCTACCTATCATCTGTCTTTTTTTTTTTTTTAAGAGACAGGGTTTCATCATGTTGGTCAGGCTGCTCTCGAACTCCTGACCTCAGGTGATCCGCCTGCCTCAGCCTCCCAAAGTGCTGGGATTACAGGTGTGAGCCACCGCGCCCAGCTCATCTATCTATCTACATACCTATGTTCTATCTACCTACCTACCATCTATCTACCTAGCTACCTACCTATTATCTACCTATCTACCTATCATCTATCTAGCTACCTACCTATCTACCAATTTATCTAATCTACATGTGTTTTTTGATGCAGTTTCCTGTTGTGCTTTTTACTAACCTTGCCCCTAAAAAGGCCTGGCCCTGGGGCAGCTCCTGAGAGGTAATCTCTAATCCCTTAAAACATACTCTAATCCTGCCTGGTTAAGATTATGTTTCTTTTCCCAGGCCTAGGGACACACCAGACAGTCCATGTTAACAATGTGGTTTATGGTGGGAGCCCAGGATTAGAGACGGCAGTTTGACCTCTGGAGGAACTGGAGCAGAAGGTCAGCCATGTGGGCAGTCAGCCATGCCTGTGTATGTGTCTGGACACAAGTGCATAAATCCTGGGCAGCAGAGCGTGGTTCAACTGCCTGTTTAGCAATACCCATGCACGTTGACACATGTTATTGTTGGGACGGGTAAGCCCTGTCTGCACAGCTCCCATGGAAGAAGACAACTTCAAGCTCACGCCTGATGTTTGGGATGCTGCCTCACATGCCCCTTCCTTTTGCTGAATGTAGTCTGTATCCTTTTGCCATAATAAACTGTAATTGTGAGTATAACAGCTTTATTGAGTTCTGTGAGTCCTTCCAGTGAATCACTGAACCTGAGGGTGGCCTTTGGAGACCCCCAAACGGCAGCTGTATATATCTTTCATAATTAATTTTTGAAAAGATCTAACAGAGGAAAATGTAGCTAAATATAAGGTAGCACTAAATCTACAGAACACAAAGACATTTTGTATTCTGTGGAAGATTTCTTTTAATAGAAGATCTACATGAAGACGTGTCACAAAGAGGTTACTGAACATTAAGTGTAATGAGAGAAAAGAAATCTTTACTTATCCAAGGGAAATGCAGTTCACTTACAAAAAAGGAAACATAACTGCCATTAAATTCCAGGAAATAATACAAAAACATTTATAAAAAAATCTGTGGAAAAGTATTACTGAAGAACATTATACTGAGCTTAAATTATTGCTCAAGTACTACACTAACGGACATTCTTGGTCAGGAAACAATCAGAGGAGAGTGTACTCATGAGCCTTTGATGAAAGCAGTGACTCCAAAGTGAAATCCATGTGAAATCAATAAAAAGATGAATCAAAATAAAGGTCTCAGAAAGATGGACACTGAACTCCAACAATGAGTATTGAGTATTGCATTCATTTCAATGTAAAATCATGATGAAACAGCTATCAGAATTATAGGTAGAGAGCAGAATGCAGATGTTAACATTCTTAGTTAAGTAAAAATAATAAAATAGAAGTCAGGATGTGATTGGGAAGGAAGTAGAAGGGAGGGACAGAAAGCATGATAAATTTCTCCACCTTTCATAGCAGAAAACCAAATAAAACTTTTTTTTTTTTTCAAAAATGAACTCAACCCAAAAACATGATTCCTACCTCTGTTGTTTTCATAATTCATTTTCTTTAAAATGAACCTATATAATTGAACTAATATAAAAAGAAATAGCATTCATGAATCATTTTATTCCAGATGCTATTCTCAATGTTCTATATTACATCTTTTCACTCCTCACAATATCCCATGATTTAGGTACTTTAAATCCTGTTTTACAGATCAGAATTCCAACGCACAGAAATAAAGTAATTTGCTCAAGTTCCCACAGAAAGTTTAAGTGATGGATCCTAGAGGCAGTACTTTTTCATGTACAGAAACAATTCTATAAAATTTGACTTTATTTCCCCCCATTATATTCAATTATAATTAAATTGAAACATTTTACTTAACATGTATGGCAAAATTTCGTTTTCATAAAAATGATTTCTTTTATCTAGTTACTTTTCTAACTATATATATGCATAAGAAAATGTCGGGAATGTGGCTCAGCTAACATTAAAATGTACTTCTGAGAGTTAAAATTGGGGGTGACATTTTTCTCTCTGCTCTGCAATTATCTAAACTGCTTTAACTTTTATAATTGTATAATATATAAAATTTAAAAAATTAAAGGCATATCTTCAAATTTTTAGGAATAAAAAATGGTGCTCTTGCACCAATGCCATGAAATTTTAAGCAGTTATTTAAAGTAATATCATTGGTAAGACTTATTGATGGGTAAACTTATTTTTGTAAAAACAGCCACTATGTGATACAATATAAATAGTGCATTTTAATTATGTAAAATTAAATATGTTTTATGTGTGTGTATGTTTACAGCCAGGAAGACATAGAAGTATGCTTTCTATAAACGTTGGCAGTGGTTATATCGGCATGCTGGGATTTTAGATGTGTTTTACTCTATTCTTCATTGCTTTTAGTGCTGATGCAATTATGAACAATAAGCACTTTATTAACTTAATTAGAATTTGTATATTCAGTTGGAATAGTAAAGGTAAAAGGTGCATGTTTACCTGTCCCTCAGAGAGACACCCTGATTACTCCACTTGTGGTGTTAGGTAGATGCGTGGGTGTTTGGTTTTTTTCCACTGTATTTTTTCTTTGCTGATGATTGCCTAAAACCTTGCTTTGATTACTCACTTTGAGATTTAAGACAGCAGGAGCCTTACAGCATTGAGTCATTTTGCCTGAGAGGGAAAAATAACGCTCTAGGGCAAGTTGAAGCACAAGAAAGGAATTGATTATATTTTGACCTGTTGTTGCTCGATTAGATGAATTTGACCAGCTGTGGCAAGATTGTCCTCATGGGCTAGTCTGCTTAGGGAACACGTCATTCTTGATCCTTCTCTAAAGATCTTGCTACTCAAAGTGGGATTGGGGAATAGCAGCGTAGGTCTCACCAGAAAGCTTATTAGAAATGCAGAAGCTTGAATCCCACATCAGCCTTACTTTGATTAGCATCCTAGGTGATTCTTAGGTGCATGAAAGCCTGAGGAATCACTGACTTCAGAACATCATAAGCCTGTCTTTCTATGCTCTGCTGGTTAGTCAAATGGGAACTGCATCAAGATTAGAGAATCTTGCACATTCCATGAAAAAGACTCCAGCTGCCACAGAGGAGTGCCCTGGGCTGAGAAGTAAACAGACTCAAAGGAAGAACTCACCCACACTCCTCACCACAAACCATACTCTGGACAAATAAATGCTCCAGAACCTACAAAACCACAATTCAGAGATGGAAACTGACTTCTCTAAAGTCACATCTAAAGGCAGTAACATTTACATACCAAATTTGGAAACCAAAGACCATGTGATTTAAATGTTCTGTGTTGCCACTTCAGGGTACCGATATCCAACCTCATTTTCAAACTGACTTTTATCTGAAATGTTTCATGTGCTTGAGACTTAGAGTAATTTAGCTGGGTTGAAATTTTTTTGGTTCACAATAATAAGCTGTCCTTTTTTTTTGCAGTGTTTTAGGCAAGAATTTTAAAAAGACCCACCATGAGTATGTAGAGAAAAGTCCTCAATATTCTTTTATTTTATTCTTAAATGCTTATTTAATAAATAAAAAAGATGAAATAAATAAAATGTATTTGAATTATTAGGGTGGATAGAAAATAAGCGTATTATTATTAAATGCCACTATTGTAAAGAGTGTTTTTACATGCTTTGTTAGAACAAGAATTTAAATGTCCTTAATGAGAAAGGTGAAACTATAGCACACTGAGCCAATTACGTAATTATACCAAATTTTCCGTGAAATAAAGCTCATAATGTTTATTTAGAAAAACATGTGATTGCCAAGGCTGCACCTGCAATGTGCCATTAATAATTCAATTTGCCTAATCACTACATCTGAGGAAAATAGTTTACACTTTGGTAGAAGCTTTAACTCCTTCTTTTTCTCACCTAAAGCTACCGGAGGTGAGTCTGAGGTTGGTATAGATACCTCCATTTTACAGATGAAGAACTGAGCCCCAGAGATCAACTCTCATTCAAAGTAATGCTGTATTTGAGGACTGAGTATTCTTTGTGAACTGTGGGCTCTGATTTGTTTGACCAGAAAGCAAAATACCCATTAGATTACTTAAAAAATTAAAAGGATTATGTAAATTTCCAACTATTTCAAAATGATATAAGCATTCAGGAAGTCATTAGTGGTGTTTAAATTTGAGTTTTAGATCTAAGGTGGTTGACAATCTAAACTCTTTGTCTTTGAGAGGAAGGGGTGGGGACTGGCTGAGAAAGGCATGAGGGGGCTTCTGCAAGGTTAGTAATTTCTACATGGTTAGGGGTGGATACCTAGGTAATAAAGTGAGTATAGTAAAATTTTAATGGTAGAATCTTGGTGTGTATTCAGTGTTTGCTCTAAAATTCTTTCAACTTTTCTGTATGTTATAATATCAAATATACTATACTAAATAATAAAAATGTTGTAAAAAATACATTCTTTTAGATGTTTTTACCCAACATATATTAGAAAACCCTTAACTAAGCACATAAATCATCTGTGTCTGCTTAATAAACACAATGTGAATGAATGCACATAAAAATTATACTCAGGAGAAACACTTAGAACCTCACTGTATTTTTCTTAGAAAAATTTTTTATTTATCCAAACAGTACTCTAATTTTACTAAAATGAAAACTGAGAGTATTTGCTTTTTTTTTTGGATACTTGAGAAGCATATTTATGTTCAGAGCAATGGACTGTTAATGAATTCCCTTACCATCCTTAATATCAGTTATTAAATACATGTTTTTAAATTATTTTATTTTCAAACAATTGTAGATATTTATTTTTTCATTTTCTTTTCAAAAGATCTCACCATTCTTAAGACAATCTTAAAATAAAGCAAAGCAAATACATTTTCTTTTTTTTTGAGACAGCGTCTGGCTGTATCACCCAGGCTGAAGTGCACAATCTCGGCTCACTGCAACCTCTGCCTCCCTGGCTCCAGCGATTTTCCTGCCTCAGCCTCCAGAATAGCCAGGATTACAGGCATCCACCACCATGCCAGGCTAATTTTCTGTATTTTTAGTAGAGACGGGGGTTTCACCATGTTGCCCAGGCTGGTCTCGAACTCCTGACTTCAGGCAATCTGCCGAACTTGGCCTTCCAAAGTGCTGGGATTTCAGGCACCTACCATTATGCTCCACTAACGTCTGTATTTTTGTAGAGACAGGGTTTCATCATGTTGGCCAGGCTGGTCTTGAACTCCTGACCTCAGGTCATCCGCCTGCCTTGGCCTCCCAAAGTGCTGGGACTACAGGTGTGAGCTACCACACCGGAGCAACATTTCCTTTTTTAGTAACATAGCAGAATCTTGCCATCTAGCTTGCTTACATTGCTTTCTTTTCCTGTGAAATGGAAAACAAGTGCTTCCTCTTTCAAGAGCTCCAGTAACTGACAGCTGTCAGTATTGGCTGAGTTACCTTGAGTTGGTTTTCTCCATTTCACTTGTCTGTTGATTTCACAGCTCAAGGAGAGAATGTAAACACAAATAAACCAGCCTTAAATAAGCCAAGAGTAATTCTCAAAGAAGACTATTTGAGACCACCTTTTTAAAAGAATAGGTTACAGGCCTGGCACAGTGGCTTGCACCTGTAATCTCAACACTTTGGGAGGCCAAGGTGGGCAGATCTCCTGAGGTCAGGAGTTCAAGACCAGACTGGCCAACATAGTGAACGCTCTCTCCACTAAAAATACAAAAATTAGCCAGGCATGATGATGTGCACCTGTAGTCCCAGCTACTCAGGAGGCTGAGGCAGGAGAATCGCTTGAACCTAGGAGGCAGAGGTTGCAGTTAGCCGAGATCGCACCACTGCACTCCAGCCTGGAAGACAGAGCAAGACTCCATCTCAAAAAAAAAAAAAAAAATGGAATAGGCAATAATCTTTTTCAAATTACCTTGCTAATGCAGCAGGTTCATTTTTCTAAAAGTGGAATGAGGAAAGACATACGTTTTCTCTCTTTGACTCTGGCATGAACACACATGTACAAG
>CAUYQU010021587.1:0-17920 GCA_963574635.1 Cheracebus regulus
CTAAAAGTTCAGGAATCAGCTGGGCGAGATGGCTCACGCCTGTAATCCCCAGCACTTTGAGAGGCCAAGGCAGGTGGATCACGAGGTCAGGAGTTCAAGACCAGCCTGGCCAAGATGGTGAAACCCCATCTCTACTAAAAAAATGGAAAAATTAGCTGGGTGCAGTGGCAGGCACCTGGTCTCTACAACACAAAAATTGGCTGGGTGCAATGGCAGGTGCCTGTAATCCCAGCTACTTGGGAGGTTGAGGTAGGAGAATGACTTGGACTCCGGTGGCAGAGGTTGCAGTGAGCCGAGACTGCACCACTGCATTCCAGCCTGGGTGATAGAGTGAGACTCCATTTAAAAAACTAAATAAACAAATAATAAATAAATAAAACAGGACAGGAGCAAGGTTAACACAAAGAGCTATCACCAGGGGAACAGAGGAGGGAAAATTGGTCTCATCTACCACACTTAAAGGAAGAATATAGTGAATAACATTGTGCCAGGCATCCTGCTATTCTAAATTGCATGATCTCATTGAGATGTGGGTGCCATGATAGTGCTCCTTTTTAGAGGAGGAAACTGAGGGTGTCAGGGGCTGAATCCCATTGCTAAGGATCAATCAAAACTTAAATATAGATGGTCTGACTCTTGAGGCTGGGGTCATGTAGCCACATTTACAGTGCCACACTGCCTCACTGTCTACTATGACCTTATTTTTGTCTTGATGGCTCACGCCTATAATCTCAGTATTTTGGGAGGCCAAGGCTGGAGGATCGTCTGAGGCCAGGAGTTCAAGACCATCCTGGGCAACATAGGGAGACTGTCTCTACAAAAAATTTTTAAAATGCCAAGTGAGGTGGCTCACACCTGTAATCCCAACACTTTGGGAGGCCAAGGTGGGCAGATCACCTGAGGTCGGGCATTCAAGACCAGCCTGACCAACATGGAGAAACCCTGTCTCTACTAAAAATATAAAATTAGCCGGGCGTGATGGCACATGCCTATAGTCCCAGCTACTCAGGAGGCTGAGGCAGGAGAATAGCTTGAACCCTGGAGGCAGAGGTTGTGGTGAGCTGAGATCGTACCACTGCACTCCAGCCTGGGCAACAGAACAAGACTGTCTCAAAAAAATATTAAAAATTAGAAGGCGTGGCCAGGCATGGTGGCTCATGCCTATAATCCCAGCATTTTGGGAGGATGAAACAGATGGATCACGAGGTCAAGAAATGGAGACCATCCTGGCCACCATGGTGAAACCCCGTCTCTATTAAAAATACAAAAATTAGCTGGATGTGGTGGTGTGTGCCTGTAGTCCCAGCTACTCAGGAGGCTGAGGCAGGAGAATCACTTGAACCCAGGAGATGGAGGTTCCGTGAGCCAAGAACACGCCACTGCACTTCAGCCTGGACAACAGAGAAAGACTACGTCTCAAAAGAAAAAAAAAAATTAGCAGGCTCCCAGCTACTTGGGAGGTGGATTCAGGAGGATTGTGTGAATCCAGTTCGGGGCTGCAGTGAGCTATGATCAAGCCACTGCATTCCATCCTGGATCACAGAGTAAAACGCTGTCTCAAAACAAAACAAAAAAAGGTTCCAGAACTGTGGATGCTTAAACATGCTTTCAGCTCATCTACACCTCCTCACAATATGCCAATGAAAGCAGACATAAACACAATTATTTCCAATGGATAAGGAAGTAAAGGCTTATGGAGTTTAGTAACTTTGCCGAGGGTCATTCAGCTGTTCAGTGGCAGAGTTGACATTCCACACATGGTCTGTGTGATTTCAGAATCTGTATTCCTAACAATTATATCTACTGTCATTACCTGGAGGCTCTTTGATCTATTGGGGTAACTATAATCCTAGGGCCTGTTGACCTTCACACACCCACAGCAAACCCCAGAGCTCTCTTTGGGCTCCCGCAGACTCCTGGCCTGCTGATCTACTCTGCCCTCATGGATCCAGTTGATTTGGAACTCTTATTTTAGCAGATGCACATTGATGATACAGAGATGACCAAACAGCGACCGATCTACCCATCGCTAGACAGCTCTCATGCAAAGAGACAACAACAAAGCAACATCTAAGTCTTTATTAAGGTGAGTTTTTACAAACAAGCATCTATCCCGGTGCGGGGAGTGAGGATGGGAGAGCAGAGTGGGGCAGCAGGAAGATGAGAATTCCCATCTATTGATAATAAAGCTCCAGGTTCATCCCATCGTGGATTTCATCTGAAGGAAAGGTGTTAAGGAATCCTGACTCTGAGTTCCATCCCTACCCCTTTCATCCATTCACAGCTGGGTCAGGGTGGCCTAAAGTCTCAGCCCAGGGCTAAAAAAGCCCATTTTGGACTGGGCCATTTTTATTTGGAGAGAACTGAAACTTTACAAAAAAATTTCTGGCTGGGCACTGTGGCTCACATCTGTAATTCCAGCACTTTGGGATGCCAAGGCATGGATCACTTGACATCAGGAGTTTGAGACCAGTCTGGCCAACACAGTGAAATCCCATCTCTACTAAAAATATAAAAAATTGGCTCGGCGTGGTGGCAGGCACCTGTAATACCAGCTACTCGGAAGGCTGAGACGGGAGAATTGCTTGAACCCAGGAAATAGAGGCTGCAGTGAGCCAAGATGCGCCACTGCACTCCAGCCTGGGCAAGAAGAGCGAAACTCTGTCTAAAAAAAAAAAAAAGTTTTTGACATTTTGGGCTGGATGATTAAAAAAACAAAAAAAAAAAAAAAAAAGAGGAAAAAAAAAGTTTCTGTTCCTTATAGGCGAGGCGCAATCGCTCATATCTTCAATCCCAGCACTTTGGGAGGCCAAAGCGGGAGGATCACTTGAGGCCAAACATGGTGGAACCCCATCTCTACTAATAATACAAAAAGTAGCTGGGAGTGGTGGCACATGCCTGTAATCCCAGCTTCTCGGGAGGATGAAGCAGAATTGCTTGAAACCAGAGGTGGAGGTTGCAGTGGGCCAAGATCGCACCACTGCACTCCAGCCTGGGCGACAGAGCAAGACTGTCTCAAAAAACTAAATAAATAAAATAAGGTTCTGTACCTTCTGCACAATAGATATGCCTGAGTCTCACTCCACCCTGACCTACTGTCCAGCACTCAGGTGGAGCTCAAAAATAAGTATTTTGAACTTGAAGTCAAACTATTTTACCAGTCAACCACCCTCCTCCCCAACCAAATAATTACCTAGCTCCCATTTTCTAAGTGCTCACCATGTGCCACATACTAAGTTAAACACTTAATATGCATAATCTCATGCAGACTTTAGTTCTGAACAAAGATAACCGAGGCTGGGTATGTAGATGCTGCCTCAAAAAGTCACACAAAGGATACAGTCCCCCAGTGACACGTGGTCCTTAAAAATCGTGTACCTAAGGAAAAGAAATCTTTAAGAGATAAGGCTAAAGAGGCTCTTCAACCTGGAGGCAGACTCAAGGAGCAGAGTTTAAGTAAAAAGCTGACTGCAGCGCTCCCACAACCAAAACCTTCAGGCCCAGACCGGTCCACCCCGTGGCTCTACCACTGCACTCACCACTTCTTCAGGACAATCTTGTTCCAGCGGGTGCCAGTTTGGGCTGCAATCAGCTTCTTAAGGTCCCCGATGGTATCATCCGTGCTGGGCGCAGAGGAGTTAAGGCAAATGGGAGCGGTAGAACAAGGAAGAGGACATTCTGGGGCTGAATACCATCTGCCAGCACCCCATCACCCCTTCTCCCGGTTTTTTTTTTTTTTGAGACGGAATCTCACTCTGTCGCCAGGTTGGAATGTAGTGGCACGATCTCGGCTCACTGCAAACTCCGCCTCCCGGGTTCAAGCGATTCTCCTGCGTCAGCCTTCCAAGTAGCTGGGGCTACAGGCGTCCGCCAACACGCCCAGCTAATTTTTGTATTCTTAGCAGAGACGGGGTTTCACCATGTTGGCCAGAATGGTCTCAATCCCTTAACCCCGTGATCAGCCCGCCTGGGCCTACCGAAGTGCTGGGATTACAGGGAGGGGTGAACCACCGCGCCCGGCCTCTCCCGGGTTTAACTAAAACCCTCCGACAACAGATTGAGTTGCCCGCCTCACGTCAAGCACCCCTGCGGGTACCACTGCCTCTCGGCTGCCAGCGGATACTTGCATTTAACGCGGACTTTCTTCCCCAGACGGTCGTTGCAAACAACCTCAATCATCCTAGCTGGAGCTACACAGGAGGGCGGGGGTGGACGGTAGCAGAGTCAGAGTTTCAGGGGTCTCCCAGGCCAAGAAGCACCAGCTTACAAGTCTCCCAATCCCAGGCCCTAAATATGCCGATTACTGAGCCTTCCATTCTGCTCCCAACCCCCCGGACTCGAATACTCCCAGGCCCCAAATTCCGCGTCCCAATACCGCGAACCCCAGGCAGCCGCGCCTCCGCTCCTTCTCGCCGCCAGAAGGCCCGGCCACAAAACTCCATGGCCTCACCTGCCACTGACCCCAGACCCTGGGTGGCGGGGTCGCGATAGCTTTCCCCGACTCCAGGCCTCTCCGCTTGACCCCCTCACCTCGAATCGCCTCGAACCTGCCGACGCCACTAGCTCCCCGTCGGAGCGCTGAACCCCTGCCGCAGTTAACGCTGGGAACCGGAAGCGGAAGTAAAAGTGCGGAGCCGGAAGCCCCTCCCCTGGCCGGGGGGTGTGGCCAACACTGGGTAAGATTCTTCCGTGTCTCCTGTAGGTTGTGTGCTTGCGGTTCTCAGGTGTGGTTTCGGTGTCCCAAGCAAGGCTTGGCAGGAGGACGCCTGTGTTGGGCGCACAGGGTAGAACTGGGGGCTTCGGCGGATGTGGGGACGGCGAAGGGGTGTGGAGCGAGAGCCAGAGGTCGGTGCCGGCGCCCAGCTCGTTTGAAGCCATTGTTCATTGCAGGGAGACTCCGTCGCATGGTGAGGACGCCAGAGGGTCCCGGAGTTAAGGGTGAACTCCTCCTAATCCTGAGCCCGAAGCCTCTTGCTGCAGCTTCGAGGAGTGAGGGCAGAGGATGGGAGATGCAAGTCCTGAAATTATCCCTTCTGACCCCCCGGGTTCATTCAGAGCTGGGCCTCGTGAGCGTTTTGCTCACCTCTGCCCTCTGGCCATCGCGTCCCCTAGGGATGTGGACTCCAGTTAGTAGGCGAAGCCTGATCCTGGGCTAGACTCCACGCTACCCAACAGCTGCTGTTACCGCATGGTGCCTCACAGTTCCAGGCTCTTGGTGTCCCGAACAAGATTTGGACGTGACACACAGAGATAGCAAAGCAGCAACCTTAGTAAACACAGTGTTCCACTCTTGAAGTGGGAGAGCAGACTGACCTCTTCAAGATGAGATCACCCCCAGCTTGGTGTAGTTTGGGTCTTTTTATGTGTTTTTTGTTTGTTTGTTTGTTTGTTTTTCCTTCTCTTCCTAAGGCTGCCTAATCTCTGGCCAATGTCTACCTTTTTGATTGATAGGTGTATTGCTTAGTTACTTTGGCCCCTGTGCGCTTGAGGGCCGCCTCCATGCGTTAATTTTAAGTTCTTAAGTGATATGCCCTCCATATGCATGAGCGCTAATCAGCTGATTATCATCCTTATGTTAAGGGTACTTTTTGTCTTTAATGGACTTGCCTATACCTGAAGAGCTGCCCCTTACTGGTTTGGTCTGGATTTTGCCGACCATGGGATCCTTGCTCAGTTTTTTATTTTCCTTTTGTTTTGGCTGCTCAGCTTCTGCCTTTTATCTTCCTTCTTGCTTACCCGACCCTTCACCTTGCTTCTGCTCTCTACTTATTTTGTCCTTTATCCAGCTTTTAATTTCCTTTGCTATTCTTCTGCCTTATTTTCCCTTTTCTCATGCCTCACTACCAGTCACCAACCTTAAATGCCCGCGGGGAAGCTGGAAACTTTGCACAATTACACAATCACCTGCATCTATATCTTCAGGGAGCACTTTGTACCAGATTCTGAGTTCTTGAGGGCTGGTGGGACAAGAACACTCCTCCCTCAATTCAGTCAAACAATTCATAAACCAAAAAGTGTCTGGAACAGGTCTCGGTAAATTGAGAGGTTTATGTACACAAGGTTAAGGACATGCCTGTGAAAAAAAGGAATACAAAACCCTAGGAACAATCTGTGATCCATGGTTTTTTCCAAATATGATTTTGAGGGTTCAATATTTAAAGGAGAAAAAAGGGCTGGAGGGGAAAGAGGAAGAGTATAGTCACATTACTGAATCCACATGAAGAATAGTCCATTCTGTATTCAGTTGGCGCTCAGTAAATTCGCACTTTCCATAACATAAAGTAACCATACGGTAGCTACCTGTGGCGATATCTGGCCTTTTAAAAAAAAATTTTTTTTTGAGACAGAGTCTCACTCTGTCACGCAGGCTAAAGTGCAGTAGCACTATCTCAGCTCACGGCAACCTCTGCCTCCTGGGTTCAAGAAAATTTTCCTGCCTCAACCTCCCGAGTAGCTGGGATTACAGGTGCCCGCCACCACGCCTGACTAATTTTTGTGTGTGTGTGGTTTTTTGGGGTTTTTTTGACAGAGTTTTGCTCCGTCACCCAGGCTGGAGTACATTGGCAGGTTCTCGTCTCACTGAAACCTCCGCCTCCTGAGTTCAAGTGACTCTTCTGCCTCAGCCTCCCTGAGTAGCTGGAATTACAAGTATGCGCTACCACACCCAGCTAATTTTTGTATTTTTAGTAGAAATGGGGTTTCACCATATTGGCCAGGCTGGTTTCAAACTCCTGACCTTGTGAGCTGCCCGCCTTGGCCTCCCAAAGTGCTGGGATTACAGGCGTGAGCCACCACCCCCAGCTTAATTTTTATATTTTTTTAGTAGAGATGAGGTTTCACCATGTTGGCCAGGCTGATCTCCAACTCCTGACCTCAGATATTGTACCCGTCTCAGCCTCCCAAAGTGCTGGGATTACAGGAGTGAGCCACCGCGCCCAGCCAAAACATTTTTTTTGAAACAGAATCTCACTCTGTTGCCCAGCATGGAGTGCAGTGACGTGATATCAGCTCACTGCAACCTCCACCTTCCGGGTTCAAGGGGTTCTCCTGCCTCAGCCTCCTGAGTAGCTGGGATTACAGGCACATGCCACCACACCTAGGTAATCTTTGTATTTTTAGTAGAGTTAGGGTTTTACTATGTTGTCCAGGCTGGTCTCGAACTCCTGACCTCAAGTGATCCTCCTGACTCGACTTCCCAATGTGCTGGGATTAAAGGCATGAGCCACCCTGGCCTATTATTTGCTTTTGAATGGATCCAGAAACTAAAACCTTTTAGTATTGTTGAAGTATACTGCTGCAATGATTTAAGAATTCTCCAATCCCTCCCTCTTCGGCCAGGCGCAGTGGCTCACGCCTGTAATCCTAGCACTTTGGGAGGCTGAGGTAGGTAGATCACCTGAGGTCAGGAGTACGAGACCAGCCTGGCCAACATGGTGAAACCCTGTCTCTAGTAAAAATACGAAAAAAAAAAAGCTATACGTAGTGGCATGCACCCATAAGTCCAGCTACTTGGGAGGCTGAGGCATGGAAAATCTCTTGAACCTGGGAGGTGGAGGTTACAGTGAGCTGAGATCCCACCCCTGCACTCTAACCTGGGTGACAGATTGTGACTCTGGCCTCAAAAAAACAAAACCCTAGGTCATCTCACCCCTCTGCTCCAGGAGATAGAGAACTGGGTTTTTAGCCTATTCTGGATACCTTCTGGAATTAAATCTCTCCACTTATTAAAGTTGGGGCTACCTGTATTACTAGTTATTCTTAGAATCTACCTATTGGGGTTAAGCTAAACAATTTGTAACAAGTGCCCTTAATCCTGCCTACCCCTAGAAAAGGGGCCTAAACATTACTCCATCATGTCAACCTTTTTCATTCCACAATTCCCAGTCAATGCCTCCATCGAGCAGGAAGTAACCAGACTGGAGTCAGCGCCCCATTTTCCCTAGAAATGGAATGAAAAATTGACATTGAGGAAATCTGTAATTGAAAATGTTAGTCCATGTTGAGAAACAATCACTGTCTTCTGTTTTTCTTTTCCTTTTTTTTTTTTGGATGGAGTTTTGCTCTTGTTGCCCAGGCTAGAGTGCAATGGTGTGATCTGGGCTCAATGCAACCTCTGCCTCCTGGGTTCAAGCGATTCTCATGCCTCAGCCGTCCTAGTAGCTGGGATTACAGGTATGCACCACCATGCCCAGCTAATTTTGTATTTTTGGTGGAGACGGGATTTCTCCATGTTGGTCAGGCTGGTCTCAAAGTCCCAACCTCAGGTGATCTGCCAGCCTCGACCTCCCAAGATATTTTTTTTATTTTAGTAGAGACAGGGTTTTACTGTGTTGCCCAGGCTGGTCCCAAACTCCCGAGCTCAGGTAGTCCTCCTGCCTCAGCCTCCCAAAGTGCCAGGGTTACAGGCATGAGCCACTGCGTCCAGCCTCTCTTCTGTTTTTTTACACTAAGCTCTCATAATGCTTAACCTGTGTACTTTGCTTAAGAATTCCAGAAACTGGCCTTGAAAATCTAAATATAGGCTGGGCATGGTGGCTCACACCTGTAATCCTAGCACTTTGGGAGGCTGAGACAGGATGATTACCTGAGCTCGGGAGTTTGAGACCAGCCTGGGCAACATGGTGAAACCTCATCTCTACTAAAATACAAAAAAATTAGCTGGGTGTGGTGGTATGTGCCTGTAGTCCCAACTACTTGGGAGGCTGAGGCAGGAGAATTGCTTGAACCCAGGAGGCAGAGGTTGCAGTGAGCCGAGATCACGCCACTGCACTCCAGCCTGGGCGACAGAGTGAGACTCCATCTCCAAAAAACAACAACAACAACAACAGCAACAAAAAAGAAGATCTAAATATAGGACCAAGGTTGTGGAACGTCCCATCCCAGGGAAAGATTCCACATTCCTGTTTTGGTCAAGCTGACACCCACCAGACAAGCAGGTGGTCCATTACTCAAAATAGTAATGGAAACCAAACATGCTGACCTGTGCATCTAAACTCCATGTCCTGACCCCCTGGCTGCAGCTGTAAGCTTGGTAGAATACTCCTTTTCTTTCCTGTCTGTCTAGATGATTGTTGGAGCACTCTGTAAGTTTCCCTAATAAATGCTTTGGACTGATTGCTTGGTAATTAGTGTTTCCTTGAAATCCCCACTGGCCCCATCTTGGGATGATTTGAGTTCTTTTGTGGGAACCCCCCTGCCTCGGCTTTTGGGGAGACTCTAGCCAGGATAAAACAGATTGGAAGGTCAGAAGTGAGCTGAGGGGGCTGATGTGCCTGAGGAAGTTTAGAAGCAGCACATCTTTGCATTCTCTTAGATATACTGGGTCACAGCCAGGCACAGTGACTCACACCTGTAATCCCAGCACTTTGGGAGGCCAAGTCGGGCAGATCACTTGAGATCAAGAGTTCAAGACCAGCCTGGCCAATTGGTGAAACCCTATCTCTACTAAAAATACAAAAATTAGCCGGGCATGGTGGCGGGCATCTGTAATCCCAGCTATCTGGGAGGTTGAGGCAGGAGAATTGCTGAACCTGGGAGGCGGAGGTTGCAGTGAACTGAGATCGCACCACTGCACGCCAGTCTGGGCAACAGAGTGAGACTTTGTTTAAAAACAAAGAAATACTGGGTCACACAGCATTTACTATAGTTACCACTGCCTGGCAGGATTACTGAGAGTCTCATTTGAGTCAGTGTCTTACTCTGTCACAGGCTGGAGTGCAGTGGCACGATCATAGCTCACTGCAGCCTCCAACTTCTGGACTCAAGAGATCTTCCTGCCTTAGCCTCCCAAGTAGCTAGGACTTCAGGCATGCACCACCATGCATGGCTGATTTTTTTAATTTTAGGAGAGACACAGCCTCACTATGTTGCCCAGGCTGGTCTCAAACTCCTGGCCTCAAGTGATCCTTCCAAAGTGCTGGAATTACAGGCATGAGCCACCACACCCGGCCTTATTTTCCGTCTTAGTGTTTTTCCAGATTTCCGACATTGAACATATGTTACTTTTGTAATCAGCGCGGGTGGAAAAGAAAATGTTATTTTTTTTCAAAAAAGTTCTAATTTCTCAGTGCTTGATTCAAAGATGGCCCAAGCACAGGGTCTTGGTGCTGAGCTGTGGGGGTGAGTTAGGAAAGGGATGAGGAGTGCTGCAGAAAGAGGGAAACGGGGCCTCGCCCCCTCCAGCCACGCCTTCCGGACTTGCTCGTTTTCTCTAGCCCCGCCCTCGGGCCTCGCCCCGCTCCAGCCACGCCTTCCAGGCTTGGTTCTCATCTCTAGTCCCGCCCCTGGGCCTCACCCGCCCCAGCCACGCCTTCCGAGCTTGGTTCTCGCCTCTAACCCAGCCTCCATCCTCTCCCCACCCCAGCCACGCCTTCCGAACTTTGTCCTCTTCTCTAGCTCCGCCCCCGAGCTTTGCCTCACTCCAGGCCCGCCTTCCAGACTTGGTCTTAGTTCCCCATCGGGGCCACATCACGCCTCGGCCACGTCCCCCAGGCCTCTCACTGCCTCAGTTACGCTTTCCAGGCTGGGTTCTGGTCCCCATTCGCAGCTGGAGCCCGTCCGCATCCGTGGATGCGGCTGGTCCTGCCCTGGGACCCTATCACTTCCCAGGGAGAGGAAAGTCAAATTTCTCAGTGGGTTACGGGAGAAGTCTCGGCGCCCGCCTTGTCAACCCCACCTTGGCACCCCAGGAGGACCCCTTGGGTCTCCTTAACCGGAAACGGAAGTGCGCGTCGGCGGGATCATGGCGACTTTAGTCGAACTGCCGGATTCTGTCCTGCTTGAAATCTTCTCCTACCTCCCGGTACGGGACCGGATCCGCATCTCCAGGTGCGGGGGGGAAGGGCCGGGCGGAGGGTGGACCTGGCACCTGGAGATGCGGATGTGGCCCGGGGATGGGGTCGTTCTAACCATGGGTCCCCTCCCCCAGGGTCTGTCACCGCTGGAAGAGGCTGGTGGATGACCGGTGGCTGTGGCGACATGTCGACCTGACACTCTACACGGTACGCGGGGCTGGCCGGTCGGGCCTGGGCCGCGGTTGCGGTGCCCGGACCCCGAAGACCACCTCTCCCACCCTAGGACAGTGTGTCGGGGCCCGGGCTGGGGATTTAGAGTCAGACGGTCCGGGGCCCATCCCGGCATCATCTCTTACCTCCTCCTCTTCGACCTCGGCCTCAATTTCTGAATCCCTGCAATGGGGATAATATTGTTGGACTTCACTGAGATCATGCAGGGAAAGGGCTTAGAACAGTCTGGCACATATTTATCATTCAATAAATGCTAATTTATTACTATGTTATCAAGTGGGGTTTTTTTGTTGTTGTTGCTTTTTCTGAGATGGAGTCTCACTCTGTCGCCCAGGCTGGAGTGCAGTGGCGCGATCTCGGCTCACTACAACCTCTGCCTCCCGGGTTCAAGCGATTCTCCTGCCTCAGCTTCCCGAGTAGCTGGGACTACAGGCACGCGCCTCCACCGCCAGGCTAATTTTTGTATTTTTTGTAGAGACGGGGTTTCACCATATTGGCCAGGCTGGTCTCGAACTCCTGACCTCGTGGCCTGCCCGCCTTGGCCTCCCAAAGTGCTGGGATTACAGGCATGAGGCACCGCACCCTGCCAAGTTTTTGTTTTGTATTGTTTTTGAGATAGGGTCTCGCTCTGCTGCGCAAGCTGGAGTGCAGTGGTGCGATTGCATCCTCGACCTCCCAAGCTCAAGCAGTCCTCTCGTGTCAGCCTCCCGAGTAGCTGGGACCATAGGCACTCGCCACTACACCCGCTAATTTTTTAATATTTTGTGGAGACATAGTCTCACTATGTTGCCCAGTCTGGTCTCGAACTCCTGGGCTCAAGTAATCCTCCCAACTTAGCCTCCCAAAGTGCTCAGATTACAGGCATGAGCCACTGCAACTGGCCCAAAACAGTTATAGATATATTTGTTGCCCTTTTCGAAATCATCTTCATAGATAGCTGCTATTGTAAAATGGATTTGCACTCTTCCTTTTACCTTACTTCATATGTGTGTGTCCATAAACAATTACAGTATTATTAATGTGTTTCTAAACTTCAGGTAATGCTGTTCTACTCTTTAGATAGTATTCTACTATTTAGACTGTTATCCTGTATATATCTATCTGTAACTCCCTTTCATACAATATTGCTTTTGAGGTTCTTTTCTTACGGTCAGAGTCTTGCTATATTATCCAGGATGATCTTGAACTCCTGATCTCAAGCTGTTCCCCTACAGTTTCCTAAAGAGCTGGGATTACAGGTATGAGCCACAGGACCTGGCCTGATATTATGAAACTTAAAGAGTATTCTCAGTTGTTGATTTTGTGAGGAAAAGTTGATTTATTCATTGGTTTTGTGTGCATTTAAAATTTTATCAACTTTAACTGCTACCCTTATGAGTTACCATTCAGTGGCCATGATGTTAGTCAATTTCCTCTCACCTACACAGGTCTAAATTTGGCCAGGAAGATTTGATTCCTCTGTCAAAAGTAGCCCATAACATTTATGCTCTGCAGTTTATCTTTTTCTAATTTAGTTTTTTAAGATGGGATCTCACTCTGTCACCCAGGCTGTGGGGTATAGTGGCAAAATCATAGCTCACTGTAGCCTCAGTCTCCTGGGCTCACGCAATCTTTCTGCCTCAGCCTCCTGAAAAGATTCGTTAGAACATGTTTCTTTCTTAGTTCATAATATGGTTTGACTGTGTCCCCACCCAAATCTTAACTTGAATTGTATCTCCCAGAATTCCCACATGTTGTGGGAGGGACCCAGAGGGAAGTAATTGAATCATGGGGGCCTTTCTCATGCTATGTAGGGTCCAGCCCTACAGGGTTCTGTGAGACCCTCCCAGCTGGTGCAGAGGTGAGAAATTGTAGAAATAAAAAACACAACATACAGAGATAGAGAAAAGAGAGTTTGGGCCCTGTGGTCCACTGCCAACCAAAGGGCAGAGTCTGGCAGCAGCCCCGAATGCCTGGATGCTCTCACTTTTTTATTGAGTTGCAAATCTGTGGACAGGGTAGGTAGGGCACAGTAGGGTGTGGCCTTGGTGGTCTACGACTGGGGACAGGGTAAATAGGGCATGGCAGTGATAGGGTCAAGTCCATCACATGTCATACAGGTAGGGGCTCAAGACTTTCAGGTAGCCAAGATGAGGTAAGGAGCATAATGCATCAGCACTTTTCCATACTTGTTAAGAAAGAACAGGCTGGGGGCAGTGGCTCATGCCTGTAATCCCAACATTTTGGGAGGGCGAGGTGGGTGGATCACAAGGTCAGAAGATCGAGACCGTCCTGACCAACATGGTGAAACCCCGTCTCTACTAAAATACAAAAAAATTAGCAAGGTGTGGTGGCATGCACCTGTAATCCCAGCTACTCAGGAGGCTGAGGCAGGGGAATTGCTTGAACCTGGGAGGCGGGGGTTGCAGTGAGCCGAGATCGTGCCACTGCACTCCAGCCTGGGCAACAGAACAAGACTCTGTCTCAAAAAAAAAAAAAGAATAAAGACATTAAGATTTATATTACTTTTACTGATTATCTCTTCTAAGAAAAAAGGAACCAGAAGCGGAACATGAGAGTGGACATGGAACATGACCACTGAAGCACAGCATCACATAGAGACAGTTAAGCCCCCGGATGTCTGCGGGCCTACCTGACAGCGTCAGGCCCACCACAAGAGCTATTTTGGACGTCTCCTTCCCTAGCTGACTAAACAGCGGGCACTTTCCTAGTGCTGGCGCTGGCACTCAGCCAAGGCACCCTCCAGCAGCCCTTAGGCAGGCATGACAGAGGGCTTAAAGCATCTTGCCTTAAAGTCATTCATTTCACAATGTCACCCCAGGTTCACACTTCTGACCTGAGAGGCTTTAGTAAAAGGATTAAGATGACCTATGAATAACTAAGATCGCATATGAATAACTAATAACTACCACAGTTATATCTCTAGTTCCTTTTTTTTTTAAGATAGGGTTTCACCATGATGGCCAGGCTGGTCTTGAACCCCGACCTCAGGTGATCCACCCACCTCGGCCTCCCAAAGGGCTAGGATTACAGGCGTGAGCCACCGCGCCCAGCCTCTAGTTACTTTCTTCTTCATTATTTATATCGAAATAGGCTGAGTCCTTTGGCTCCTGCCTTGGCACTTATGGAATCTCCCCCCTTCAATGCTATTCTTGTGATAGTGAGTAAGTCTCACAAGATCTGATGGGTTTATCAGAGGTTTCGCTTCTGCTTCTTTCTCATTTTCTCTTGCTGCTGCCATGTAAGAAGTGCCTTTCACCTCCTGCCATGATTTTGAGATTGTCCCAGCCATGTGGAACTGTAAATCCACTGAAACCTCTTTTTCTTCCCAGTCTCAGGTATGTCTTTATCAGCAGTGTGAAAACAGACTAATACAGTAAATTGGTACCAGTAGAGTGGGGTATTGCAGAAAAGATACCCAAAAATGTGGAATCAACTTTGGAACTGGGTAACAGTCAGAGGTTGGGACATTTTGAAGGGCTCAGAAGAAGACAGGAAAATGTGGGAAAGTTTAGAATTTCCTAGAGACTTGTTGAATGGCTTTGCCCAAAATGCTGATAGCAATATAGACGATAAGGTCCAGGCTAAGGTGGTCCCAGATGGAGACAAGAACTTGCTGGGAACTGGAGTAAAGGTGACTCTTGTTATGTTTTAGCAAAGAGACTGATGGCATTTTGCCCCCATCCTAGAGATTTGTGGAACTTTTAACTTCAGAAAGATGATTTAGGGTATCTGGTAGAAGAAATTTCTTTTTTTTTTTTTTTTTTTGAGACACAATCTCACTCAGCCACCCAGGCTGGAATGCAGTGATGTGATCTCAGCTCCCTGCAACCACCGTCTCCCCGGTTCAAGCGATTCTCCTGTCTCAGGCTCCTGAGTAGCTGGGGTTATAGGCGCCTGCCATCATGCCCGGCTATTTTTTGTATTTTAGTAGAGACAGGGTTTCACCATGTTGGCCAGGCTGGTCTTGAACTCCTGACTTCAGGTGATCTGACCGCCTCGGCCTCCCAAAGTGCTGGTATCACAGGCATGGGCCACTGCGCCTGACCTCTGGTGGAAGAAATTTCTAAGCAGCAAGGCATTCAAGAAGTGACTTGGGTACTGTTAAAGGCATTCAGTTTTAAAAGGGAAGCAGAGTAGAAATGTTGGGGGAAGCAGCAGTGGAGGAAGGATTTACAGTGTGCCTACATAAACTTGTTATAAGTAATGTATAAAAGAATTCATGAGCAATAAACTGCCGAAGGCCACAGGAGGCCTCTGGGGAGGAAGGCCGCTCTATTGCCAGCATGTTCCCAGGTACGGAGTGACCTAAGCTCTGATATTTTAAACATAGTGCCCAAAGACATAACACTCCCTTGAAGCACTGGAATGCAATCAGACATGTAGGCTCCTTGCTAAGCCTGCTCCCACCAGCTGCATTGTCTATAGATAAGCATATGCTTTTGGCTCTCTGAGAAACTCGAATAAACTGCCATTGCTATCAATCTTATGTTTGACACACAGCCTCCCTTTCACCAATTCACCCCACCATCTGCACTATAGATTAAAGTGACTGTATTCAATAAATACTGTGGAAAACCAAAGCTCGGGGCCTTTGCAGCCTCCAGTTTTGCAGTTTATTGTTCCTGGCCCCCTGGTCCCACTTTATGCATTCTTAACTTGTCTTTTTCTCATTCCTTTGTCACCACTGAACTCGGGGTACCCTGTGGGTGGTGTGTGGGGGCTGGCACCCTACACAGAAAAGTTTGGAAAATTTGCAGCCTATGTGATAGAAAAGAAAAACCTGTGGCCGGGTGCGGTGGCTCACACCTGTAATCCTAGTACTCTGGGAGGCCGAGGCGGGCAGATCATGAGATCAAGACCATCCTGGCCAACATGGTGAAACCCCATCTCTACTAAGAAATACAAAAATTAGCTGCGCGTGGTGGCGTACGCCTGTAGTCCCAGCTACTTGGGAGGCTGAGGCAGGAGAAATTGCTTGAACCCGGGAGGCGGAGATTGCAGTGAGCCAAGATCACGCCACTGCAATCCAGCCTGGTGCCTGGCGACAGAGCAAGACTCTGTCTCAAAAAAAAGAAAAAAAAGAAAAGAAAAAGCTATTTTTCTGGGGGAAAATTTAAGCTGGCTACAGAAATTTGCATGAGTTGCAAGGAGCCTAATGGACCATGGGGAAAATGTCTACAGGCCATGTCAAAGACCTTCACAGCAGCCCCTCCCATCACAAGCCTGGAAGCCCAGGAGGAAAAAATGGTTTCATGGGCTGGGCCCAGGTTCCTGTGCTGCATGCAGCCGGGAACTTGGTGCCTTGTGTCCCAGCCACTCCAGCTGTGGCTAAAAGGGGCCAACGTACACCTTGGGCTGTGGCTTCAGAGGGTGGAAGCCCCAAGCCTTGGCATATTCCACGTGGTCTTGAGCCTGCTGGTATACAGAAGTCAAGAATTGAGGTTTGGGGCCAAGTGCAATGGCTCATGCCTGTAATCCCAGCACTTTGGGAGGCCAAGGCAGACAGATCACTTGAAGTCAATAGGTCGAGAGAAGCCTGGCCAACATGGTGAAACTCTGTCTCTACTAAAAATACAAAAAATGCTTGGTGTCACATGCTTATAATCCCAGGTACTCAGGAGGCTGAGGCAGGATAATTGCTTGAACTTGGGAGGTGGAGGTTGCAGTGACTCGAGATTGTGCCATTGCACTTCAGCCTGGGTGACAAGAGCGAAACTCTATCTCAAAAAAAAAAAAAAGAATTGAAGTTTCGTAACCTCTGCCTAGATTTCAGATGTATGGAAACGCCTGAATGTTCAGGCAAAAGTTTTCTACAGGGGTGCGGCCCTCATGGAGAACTTCTGCTAGGGCAGTGTGGAAGGGAAATGTGAGGTCAGAGCCCCCCAACACAGTCCCTATCGGGGCCCTGCCTAGTGCCTACTGGACACTGCTTAGAGCTGTGAGAAGAGGGCCACTGTCCTCCAGACTCCAGAAAAGTAGATCCACCCACAGCTTACACCGTGCATCTGGAAAACCTTCAGACACTCAACACCAGCCTGCGAAAGCAGCTGGGAGGGAGACCGTACCCTGTAAAGCCATAAGGGGTGGAGCTGCCCAAGACCATGGGAACCCACGTCTTGCATCAGCATGACCTGGATGTGAGACCTGGAATCAAAGGAGATCATTTTAGAGCTTTAAAATTTGGCTGCCCTGCTGGATTTCAAACTTGCATGAGCCCTGTAACCCTTTTGTTTTGGCCAATTTATTCCATTTGGAATGGCTGTATCTACCCAATACCTGTACCCCCATTGTATCTAGGAAGTAACTAGCTAGCTGTTGATTTCATAGGCTCATAGGTAGAAGGGAGTTGTCTCAGATGAGACTTTGGACTGTGGACTTTTGGGTTAATGCTGAAATCAGTTAAGACCTTGGGGGACTATTGGAAAGGCATGATTGGTTGTGAAATGTGAGGACATGAGACTTGGAGGGGGTCAGGGGTGGGATGATATGGTTTGGTTGCGTCTCCACCCAAATCTCAACTTGAATTGTATCTCCCAGAATTTCCACATGTTGTGAGAGGGACCCAGGGGGAGGTAATGAAATCACGGGGGCTGGTCTTTCTCGTGCTATTCTTGTGATAGTGAATCTCATGAGATCTGATGGGTTTATCAGGAGTTTCCACTTTCGCTTCTTTCTCATTTTCTTTTTTTTTTTTTTTTTTTTGAGATGGAGTTTTGCTCTTTTTCGAGGCTGGAGCGCACTGGCATGATCTTGGCTCACTGCAGCCTCTGCCTCCCAGGTTCAAGCAATTCCTCTGCCTCAGCCTCCTGAGTAGCTGGGATTACAGATGCACCACCATACCCAGCTAATTTTTTGTATTTTAGTAGAGACAGGGTTTCACCATGTTGGCCAGG
>CAUYQU010021589.1:0-27272 GCA_963574635.1 Cheracebus regulus
CAAAGACCTGGAACCAACCCAAATGCCCATCAATGATAGACTGGACAGGGAAAATGTGGCACATATACACCATGGAATATTATGGAACCATCAAAAACGATGAGTTTGTGTCCTTTGTAGGGACATGGATGAACCTGGAAATCATAATTTTCAGCAAACTGACACAAGAACACAAAATCAAATACCACATGTTCTCATAGGCGGATGTTGAACAATGAGAACACATGGACACAGGGAGGGGAGCACTATACACTGGGGTCTGTTGTGGGGAAATAGGGGAGGGACAGTGCGGGGTGGGGAGTTGGGGGGAGATAGCATGGGGAGAAATGCCAGATATAGGTGAAGGGGAGGAAGGCAACAAACCACACTGCCATGTGTGTACCTATGCAACAATATTGCATGTTATTCACATGTACCCCAAAACCTAAAATGCAATAAAAAATAAAATTAAAAAAATAATAATAAACATAATCCTTTTATTAGTTTATGGCTTTAAAGTTAGGCCCTTTCTAGTTTTGATTAAAAGAAATGAAAAGGGCTTTAAAATTTTTTATTGTAATAAAGTATACATTAATATATTTATAATTTTAACCAGTGTAAATGTGTAATTCAGTGCTATTAAATGCATTCACAGTATTGTGTCACCGTCCCCACTATGTATACCCAAAACATGCGTATCATCCCTTACTAAAGCCCTATACTATTAAATGACAACCTCTACCTCTCCCCTCCACCTAGTTCCTGAAAACTTTCGTTCTGTTTTCTGTCTCTATCAATTTGCATATTCTAGGTATCTCATGCAAGTGGAATCATACTATGGTTTTCTACATGTTTCTGACTTGCTTCACCAAGCATGATATTTTCAAGATCCATTCATTTGGAAGCATTTATTAAAATTTCCTTGCTTTTGGTGGCTGAGTCATTTTACATTGGTTGTATATACCACCTTTAGTTTATTCTTTCACCTGTTGATGGGCATTTTGGTTGCTTCCACCTTTTCGTTATTTTGAATAATTCTGTGAACATTCATATACAATATCTGTTTGATTTCTAAGGGCTTTCAATACAAGTTAGATTTAGGCCCTAGAAACTGTCAGATTGGAGATCAGGTTCACTGTAAGAGTGGGGAAAATCATCTACAGAGCAAATAACTGTTGCTAAGGTTAGAGAATATAGTACCTTTATTTAGGTATGTATTGCCCATTATTATTAATATATAGTCAATTAATACTGTTTGGTCATAGATAAGTTGAAAGTTCATTCTCTATTTGTTTTGTGGCTATTAAGTTTATCATAATTACCACTGACAGAAGCCTGAGAGAGTAGCAGTGTTGATGGGTGTGGCTAAGTTTTCCTGATTTCCTAATTGCAAGCAAAGTAACAGGAAAAATTAAATGACTTCCAGTAACTGGTATTACTGTACCAAACCATGGCAGTATGTCAGTGGCTTGTGGGTTCCACTGTAATTTATACTCCCCTTGCTTCCATATTGCTATTATTAGCCCCAGACCACCCTTGGTTCATCTTAACTTAATGCTTTATTTACGGTGCATGTTAATCTTTATTTCTTAACATTAATTAAAATTTAGCCATGACTCCTTGAGCAGTACATGTAGCATAATAAGAAGCACTTCTGTGTCTCCTTACTCACTATGCATATGGGATTTCTTCACTTCATCCTGCTAGATAACATCCCGTCCCCTTATTGACTTCAGTTTTCCTAGCCTAGCCACTCAATTCTTCTTGGTTAATATTTTTTTAACTTTTGAATAACATTTTTAATGCTGAATTCATTTGCTTCACACTTTCTATAAATTTCCAGAGTAGAAAAACCATTCCTATATTATTCACTGGCCATCAACTGCTCTCATACTCCTCACTTCACCTCTCATGGGCCTCACCTTTGCTCTCTTTTGTGAAGCCCTTCAAAGCTTTCTCTTTTCTCAGGATAATGTTTTCTCCTTACATTTTCTTTATTTTTATTTTTTTTGAGACAGAGTCTCTCTCTGTTGCTCAGGCTGGAGTGTAGTGGCACTATCTCAGCTCACTGCAACCTCCGCCTCCCAGGTTCAAGTGATTCTTGTGCCTCAGCTTCCTGAGTAGCTGGGATTACAGGCGTGCACCACCATGACTGGCTAATTTTTGTATTTTTAGTAGAGACAGAGTTTCACCATGTTGGCCAGGCTGGTCTTGAACTCCTGGCCTCATGCAATTCACCGGCCTTGGCCTCCTAAAGTGCTGGGATTACAGGTGTGAGCCACCAGACCCTGGCCACTCCTGATATTTTCTGATCATTTACTCTTTGCATCTGTTCTAACAGTAACTGTCATGCAAAATGCACCATTGCCTTTTCATTTTTGCAGTGTGAAGAATCATGTTCTGAGGTTTGATTCTCCTGATCTTTCATTGTAGCTAGTTTATTTTAGATTATATTCTCTTAATCAGAAGAGGCTATGTTGACTTACTTTGGATAATGTCACATATAGATTGCTGTATACTAAATGGTTTCAATGATATTATTTTTTGAGTGATAACTACTTACAAGTATTAACAATATGAATATAAAAATTATTCAGTATTCAGCCAAAATATTCTAGGGTTAAAAGTTTCACCTGGGTTATTTTTATGATTCAAGGGTTCTTCCCAAAAGGAGGACAATGCTGATTTGCACTGATTTATGAAGATGAATCTCTTAGTCTTCTGTCCTTGAGGCTTAAACAGAGGAAGTTTACATGTAAACAGTCTTCACTGATCACCAAGACAAAGAAGCAATTTCTTCCTTCTTGCAGCCCTTTTTTTCTTTTTCTTTCTTTCTTTTCTTTTTTTTTTTTTGATATGGAGTCTTGCTCTGTCACCCAGGCTGGAGTGCAGTGGCATGATCTCAGCTCACTGCAAACTCTGTCTCCTAGTTCAATTCAAGCGATTCTCCTGCCTGAGCCTCCCGAGTAGGTGGGACCACAGACCCGTGCCACCACGCCTGGCTAATTGTTTGTATTTTTAGTAGAGACCAGATTTCACTGTGTTAGTCGGGATTATCTCAATCTCCTGACCTCATGATCTGCTCACCTCAGCCTTCCAAAGTGCTGGGATTACAGTCGTGAGTCACTGCCCCCAGCCTTATGCTGCCTTTTTAAAAGTTGTTTTTTTCTTCAGGGATAAACTGTTTGTTAATGTTAGCCCAGTTCTCTGTGTATAAATGATGATGGGGCCTGGGGATGGGGGATGGGTAAATTGCAGGAAGCCTGTCTCAGTGTGTCAGGTTTTGTAGGCGACAGGGTATAGTAATGGTTTCTTATATGAATGATTGCTGTAGCTAATGGAGGTCTTGTGAAAATGATTCAGATTAAGCTTCTGGTTTTCTGTAAGCCTACTGACCCAGGATAATTGAGTGTAATTCAGTGGAATCAGTGAATTTGTATTCTTACAGTTAATAGCAGTATATTCTTGAGAGTGAAGAAACCATGAATGAGGTTCTTAATTTGCTTTTCTGCATCTTCCATGACCTCAAGAAGGATTTCATGAGAGCATTGGGAAGAGAAAAAAATCCTCTTTACAAACACTTCACGCCTCATTCACTATTAAACATGATTTATGTTGATAACTGTGCTAAAGTGAGAAGTAATACAAAATAGGAGATGTAGTGGTTGTTTTACTCAAGGGACACCTTGCCTTTAACCACTAGAGGATTGTAGTGACCTTACCAGTAATGTCAATGGAATTACTGTTATTTGTGACTGAAAAAAAATGGCTTATGACTGGAAAGAAAAGAAGGGAGGGAGAGAAGGAAAGCTATAAGAAGGAAGGAATGGAGGGTGAGGAGGTGGCAAAGAACAGAGGCAAATCCAAGGCAATCCTCAGAAGTAGTAAAGTAAAACAGAAATATTGGTTTGCAAGGCAGTAGCACATAATAGAATCTCAGGGTCTAATTTCATTAACATCCTTGCAGCAAATAATCTTTCTGAAAGAAAGGAACCAGCTACACCAAGCAGATTTGTATTTTTAGTAGCAACCAAATCTAGCAACTTTGTGAACATCTTTGGTTTGGTTTTGTTTCAAACTAATAAAATCTTAGCTGCCTGACCCAGGAGAGCTTGTTCTCATTAGTAACTGACACAAAGGGTTTTGCTGATTGTCTACATGGTTTCTGATTCCCAGGAAAAGATGATCAGTGAATGTTATAAAGGCCTGTAAGTTATGGGATGTGAGTACGAAGCCCAAAACTTATGGGAATTATGTAGGAAAGAACTCATCATGAGATACATGGATTATATTTTAGATTCTCAGGAGATTAACAAAGTCTCTAGAGGTATTTATCCAATATGATGTTTCTTGGGCATAGGAAAAGCTTTCTAAACCATCGATAAGCCTCCAGAATAATATATATGATAAGGGAAAGAAAGTTAGGCAAAAAGAAAAAGAATCTGTGACTCCATTAAGGAACAAGAGCTACTTTGCTTAAATCGGTTGTGTATTTTCCTCAGTACCATGCCCTGAATGAATAGGAGAGAGAGTTATTATGACCTCATTCCTGCTCCCACCAGAGCAGCTGCACTAAAAGGTGTTTTATCTTTTGGGGTTCTGGGTATGATCTTGTTTAACAAGATATTTTGACTACAAAACTATAATTTGTTTTTGAACTATCTGCCTAAATCATTTACTTTATTGAATATGGAGGCAATGGAAAAGCTTCATACTGCAATCAAAATTTGCTTCATTAGAGAAAATTTATCCACAAGAAATGATGACATTAAGTGTCAAAGCATTGTTGCTTCACTCAGTCCCTTTTTAAGGTTCAGAAGTATTTCCTTCTTAAAATTAAATGGCAGAAGTGAGAAGACAAACTTCTCATTTGCTGATACCTCCAAATATCTTTCTTGTCATCATCATCATCAGCAAACATATATAGGTAGATAGACAGTAGATCCAGGGAGCAGGGGCAACATAGAGTTGTGTATGAATTTGCAGTTTATTTGAGAAACAAAACATTCACATACACACATAGAAAACTGGTAGTACAGTACAGGAAGTCCTCACTTAATGTCATTGATAGGTTCTGGGAAACTCTGGACCTTAAGGAGAAACACTGTGTATCAAAACTGATTTTACCATAGGCTAATTAATATGAATGAGTTAAGTTACTATGTGATATTTCTGGTCAAGAAAACATCACCAACCTTCAAAATAAAGACCCAAAAACCTTCTAAACATTGAAACAAATGTGAGCTAGGTGTAAATATAAGAAAGAGTAATAAAAACAAGTAAGACAATTATCCAGTTTTTCCAGAATCAGTGAATGATGACAGTAGTAGCAGTGGTGGGTTAACAACACATATTTACAAAACAAAAGTTATTATGAGCATCTCCTACCATCCTACCACCTCACAATTAAAAAAGTAATTAATGATATATCATAACAAAGGATTTCTGGCACTGAAGAATTTAATGAATGAAACAAAAATACAGTTGAGAACTTCAGCAATGCATTAGATCAAGTAGAAGAAAGAATTACTAAACTCAAAGACAGGTCTTTTGAAATAACCCAGTCAGACATAAATGAATGAAAAAAAACAATTTTAAAAAGAAACCCTAAATGGCATATAGGACACCATCAAGTGAACATGCAAATATTTTAAATGCCAGAAGGAGGTAGAAAAAAGCATAGAAAAACCTATTAAATCTGGAATAATAAATAAAAGTTTCTTAAATCTTAAGAGATATAGACATCCAAGTATATGAAGCTTAAAAATCTCTGAATGTACTTAACTCAAAAGTCTCCTGTTTGAGGCACATTATCGTTAAACTGTCAAAAGTTAGAGAATTCTAAATAATAGAAAGAGAAAAGTATCAAGTCACGTGTAAGGGAATTATAGCAGATTTCCCTGCAGAAACCATATTATAGGCCAGGAGAAAATTGAATGATACCTTCAGAGTACTGAAAGAAAGATAAAAAAAAAAAACTCCTGGCCAAGAATACTATATTCACCAAAGCTGTCCTTCAGAATGTAAGGAGATATAAAGTCTTTCCCAGACAAACAAAAGCTGATGGAATTTGTCACCACTAGACTGACTATATGAGAAACATTTCAGAGAGCTACATCTGGAAGTGAAAGGATGCTATCTGTCACCATGAAAACCATTACAATATAAAATTTACTAAAAGAGAAGATATGTAAATGAGAAACAGCAAGGAATGAAATGTTATTGCTACATGAAACTACCAAATCTCAAAGATCAGAGAGGAAAAAAATGAATAAAGGATTTACAAAGCAAAAAACAATGAAGAAAATGACAGGTGTAAGTTCTCACCTATTAATAACAAACTTGCATATAAACAGTCCCAATTAAAAGATATGGACTCACTGAATGGGTGAAAAAAATAATAATAACAAGACCCAAACATATCGTGCCTACAAGAAACTCACCTCACCTATAAAGACACATTAGACTGAAAGTGAAGAGATGGGGAAAAAAAATATTCTATGCAAAAAGAAATCAGAACTCTGCAGTAGTTACTATACATGTCACACAAACTAGAACTTTAAGTAAAAAAAAACATAAAAAAGACACAAGATCACTACATAATTATAAATGGATCAGTTCAGCAAAAGGATATAAATTACACACACACACACACACACACACACACACACACACACACACACACACACACACACACACACACACACCCAATACTGGTGCATCAGATATATAAAGCAAATATCACTAGCACTAATGAAGAGATAGACTTTGTTAAATAATAGTTGGGGATTTCAACACCAAACTTGCCTGCAGCATTAGATAGATAACCTAGACAGAAAACCAGCAAAGAAATACTGGACTTAAACTACTTTACAAACCACATGGACCTAGCAGACATTACAGAACCTTTCATCTGACAACGGCAGAATGCACTTCATCAGCACATGGAATTTTCTTCAGGTTTCACCACGTTAGGCAACAAAACATATTTCAGTAAATATAGAAAAGTCAAAATCATTTCAAGTATCTTATCCGAACACAATGGCATAAAACTAGAAATCAATAACTAGAGAAATGTTGGAACCTGGGAAAATATATGAAAATTATGTAATACGCTTTTGAAGGATCACTGAGTTTGTGAAGAAATGAAGAAGGAAATTTAAAAAAATGGAAACAAATGAAAATGGAAAGGCAACATACCAAAACCTATGGGATTCAGCAAAGCAGTTCTAAGAGGGAAGTTAATAGTCATAAATACCTACGTCAAAAGTAGAAAGATTCCAAATAACCTAATGATGCACCTCAAGGATCTAAGAAAAGCAAGAACAAACAAAATACAAAATTAGTAGAAGGAAATAAATAATAAGTATCAGAAAAGAACTAAATGAAATAGAGACAAAAATAGAAAACAAAATGGAAAGTTGGTTTTCAGAAAATATAAAATAGATAAACCTTTAGCTAGACCAAGAGAAAAACAGAAAAGACTGAAATAAATTTATAACAAAAGGAGACATTACAACTGATACCGCAGACATAGAAAGAATCATTAGAGACTATTAGAAACAACTAAACAACAACAGATTCCTGGACACGTATAATCTCCCAAGGTTGAACCAGGAAGAAATAGAAAACCTGAACAAATCAGTAATTAGTAATGAGATTGAATCAGTAATAAAAAAAAAACCTCCCAACAAAGAAAAGCCCAGTATCAGATGGCTTTGCTGCTGAATTCTACCAAATTTATAAATTAGAACTGAGACCGATTCTTCTAAAATTATTCCAAAAATGTGAAAAGGAGGGAATTCTTCCTAACTCATTGTAATAGTCAAGCATAACCCTGATACCAAAACCAGACAAGGATGTGACAGATAAGAAACCTACAGGCATCATCATGATGAACGTAAGTGTAAAAATCCCCAACAAAATATTAACATAGTAAGTCCAGCAGCACAGTAAAAAGTTACAAAGACTATACTTTCAGGGATCATTTCTATAGTTCATTACTAGAGAAGTTTCTCTGAATGGGTAGAGCACTGGAAACCATAAGGAGGAGGCACAATGTTCTCTTCTGAGCATGAAGCTGACTCTTGGTGTTGCTTTGCTGCAATTTCCATGTGCCATCGATGATTGCTCTTGTCTTCCTTTGGGAGAGTAAGATGGAGAGGATGCAGTCTGAATGTTTCCCATTGTATTGTTGTGTACTAAGAACAGTGTTTTTGTTGTGCAAGGGGGTGGTAGCTCATTTAGCAGGCAAATTGTTTTGAGAACATGTCAAGTGAGAGGTTTTTTTCTTTGTTCTTTGCTTGCTGAAGGAATCTTTGTGGGGTGGGCTGCCTGGTCTGTCACATGGCTCTCAAATATGGTTTTTCTAATTCCAGTATTCCTTGTTTTTTTTCTGGACTTCTGAAGGTTTTTTTCTATGTAGCATTTTCAGAAAGTTCATTATTGCTTAGTCCATTGTGTTCAGTTCTCTTCAAGGTTTTATAGAAGGGTTTGCTGGTGAAGAGACTAAAGCTTTTTTTCTTGGTAGGTAAAGCATGTTTGAAATTATCCATTGACTCTTTTTTCCCTTTTTTCTCTTTCTTTCTTAAAAAGATACACCATGATCAAGTGAGATTTATCCCAGGGATACAAGGATGGTTCAACATACACAAATCAATTAATGTAATATGTCACATCAATAATATAAAGGACAAAAGTCATATGATCATGTCCGTAGGTGCAGAAAAAGCTTTTGATAAAATTTAATATCCCCTCATGATAAAGTCTCTCAACAAACTGAGATATACCTCAAAATGATAAAGGCAATATATGACATATAGCTGACATCATACAGAACAGGGAATAATTTGAAACTTTTCCTCTAAAATCTGGAACAAGACAAGGATGCCCACATTCACCACTTTTATTCAACATAGTAATGGAAGTCATGGCCAGAGAAATCAAGCTAGAGAAAAAAATAAAGATCTCCAAAATTGGAAAGGAAGAAGTCAAATTGTCCTTGTTTGCAGATGACATGATCTTATATTTAGAAATACCTAAAGAACTATAAAAAAAGCAATTGGATCTTGTAATCAATTTCCGTAATGATGCAGGGTACAATATCAACATAACAAAAGTCAGTAGCATTTTTGTACATAAACAGCAAACAATCTGAAAATGAAATCAGGAAACCTATTGCATTTACAGCAGTTATCAAAAAATAAAGTTCCTAGGAATAAATTTAAATAAGTGAAAGTTTTCTACAGTGAAACCTCTAAAACACTAATAAAAGGAATTGAAAACACCAAAAAATGAAGATACTACATGTGTATGGATAGAAGTATTATTAAATAACATTCTTAAAATACCTGTACTAACTGAAGCAATCCATAGATTCATTGCAATCCCTAACAAAATACAAATGACTTTTTTCACTGGAATAGAAAAACAATCCTGATAGTCATATGGAACCACAGGAAACCCTGAATAGACAAAGCAATTTTACCAAAAAGAATAAGGCTAAAGGGATCATCCTACCTGATT
The DNA here is from genome assembly GCA_963574635.1 of Cheracebus regulus. Lineage (NCBI taxonomy): Eukaryota > Metazoa > Chordata > Mammalia > Primates > Pitheciidae > Cheracebus > Cheracebus regulus. Next base: position 9,505 of record CAUYQU010021589.1, read on the forward strand.
TGAAAATATACTACAAAGCCATAGTAAGCAAAACAGCATGATGCTGCATAAAAACAGATACACAGACCAGTGGAACAGAAGAGAACCTAGTAGTAAATCTACATATTTATAGTCAACTCATTTTTGGTAAAGGCTTCAAGAGCATACAAGTGCTAAGAAAACTGGATCCCTGCATGCAGAATAATGAAATCAGACCCCCATCACCAAGTATAAAATGCAAATCAAAATGGTGTAAAAACTTAAATCTCAGACTGAAACTATGAAACTACTAAAAGAAAATGCAGGATAATTGCTTTGGTATATCATTGGTCTGGGCAAATATTTTTTGGGCAAAATCTCAAAAGCATAGGGAACCAATGCAAAAATAGACAATTTGGGTTTTAAAAAAAGTTGCACAGCAAACGAGGCAATCAAGGAAGTGAAGAGACAACCTACAGAACGGGAGAAATTATTTGCAATCCATCTATCAGATAAGGAGGGATTAATAGCTAGAATATATAAGGAACTCAAACAACTCAACAATTACAAAAATTTGATTTAGAAAATGGGCCACTGACCTTATGTACAGTTCTCAAAAGCAGACATACAAATGGCCAACAGGCAGATGAAAAAATGCTCAACATCACTAATCATTAGAGAAGTGCACATCAAAACCACGATGAGATATCTTTCATCACAGTTAATGTGGCTATTACCCAGTGAAAAATGTAACAGATAGTGGCAAGGATGCAGAGAAAGGAGAACTCTCATGCCAGTGTTGGTGGGAATGTAAATGAGTACAGCCATTATGAAAAGCAATATAGAGGTTCCTCAAAAACTAAAAATAGAACTATTATATAATCCAGCAATCCCACTGCTGGGTATTTGGATATGATTGAAAAGAAAGGAAATAAGTATATTGAAGAGAGATCTGCACTCTCACATTTATTGAAGTTCTGTTTACAATAGTGAAGATACGGAGTCAACCCAATGTCCGTCAATGGATGAATGGATAAATAAAATATAGTGTATATACACAAAAGAATATTATTCTGCCATTAAAAAATGGAGTTTTGTCATCTGAAGCAACATGGATGAGCCTGGAGGACATTATGTTAAATTAAATAAGGCAGGCACAGAATTACAAATGTTACAGGTTCTACTCATGTTGGAGTGAAAAAGTTGATCTCATGGAGGTAGAGAGTAGAATGGTGGTAAGGGTGAGGAGTTGGAGTGATGAAGAGAGGTTGGTTAATTGGTACAAAAATACTGTTAACTTGAAGGAATAAGTTCTAGTCTTTAATAGCATAGTAGGATAACTATAGTTATCAGTCATTTATTGTATATTTCAAAATAGCTGCAAGAGAAGATTTAGAATGTTCTCAGCACAAAGAAATGGGAAGTGTTTGAGGCAATGGAAGGCCCAATTACCCTGATTTGATTATTATGCATTGTATACATGTATCAAAATATAACACATACTCCACAAATATGTGAAATTTTTATATCAATTTTTTAAAAAAATAAACGACACTATTAAAAGTACTGCCTTTATTCCTCATGAAGATGTTTGTGGACTAATAGAAAAAATCATTAAATATTTTAAATATAGAAAGAATATTCATATATGAAAAAATTACAAATATGACAGCCTCTCCAAGTACTTTTGTACAACTTTTTAAAAATGTTTTTTGAGACAGTCTCGCTGTGTCACCCAGACTGAAGTGCAGTGGCACGATCTCAGCTCACTGCAACCTCCACCTCCTGGGTTTAAGTGATTCTCATGCCTCCCTCAGTCTCCTGTGTAGCTGGGGTTACAGCCATATGCCACCACACCTGGCTAATTTTTGTATTTTTAATAGAGACAGGATTTTGCCATGTTGGTCAGGCTGGTCTCAAACTCCTGGTCTCAAGTGATTTGTCCACCTTGGCCCTCCCAAACTGCTGGGATTACAGGTGTGAGCCACTATGCCTGGTTGTACACCCTTATTTATCATGTATTTGTATGATTATTGTATACTTTATGAATTTTTATAATTTGTATTCATTCATTTTCCAATCTGCTTATCCTGCTTAGTGTCACAGGTAGTCAGAGCCTATATTGGCAGCTCAAGAGACAGGTGGGAACCAGCCCTGGACAGGATGCCCTTCCATTGCAGAGTGCACTCACATAGCCCCACACTCACTTACACTGAGACACTTGGGAGAAGCCCATTAACCTGTCATGGACATCTTTGGGATGTGTTAGGAAACCAAGGTACCTGGAGAAAACCCTCACAGACATGGCGAGAATGTGTACACTTCACACAGACAGTCGTGCTGGCTGGGAATTGATACATTTTTCTCATCGGTGTTATAACCAGATGACATGTTATAACCATTACTTACCATAGGAGTCAAGACAGTGCTACAGATGATAGTTTCAATATAGGCTAGGTGATTGGGGCCTTTGAGAAAGCAAGCCTTGAGCTGGGCTTTCCAGAAAGAAGGTAAAATCCCTCTCTGAGCAGAGGCATGTGGGATGGGATGCCAGGCACAGAAGACAGTACTAATGACAGTTTGCCGGAGGGACTTTCAATTGTTTAGTAGATAGTGATAAGGTATTAGGTTGGTGCAAAAGTAATTGCGGCTTTTGACAATGGCAAAAAAACAACACAATTACTTTTGCACCAACCTAATGTAATATGTTGATTCTAATCAAGCATTTATTTTGAAAAAGAGTAGTAAAAGAGACGGTTCCAAGATAGATGAATATTCAACTGTGGGAAAATTATTGTATTAGGGTTCTCCACAGAAACAGAACCAATAGGATATGTGTATGTACACATACAAAGAGACTTACTATGAGGAATTGGCCCACATGATTATGGAGGCTGACAAGTCTCAAGACCTGTAGTTGGCAAAGTGGAGACCAGAAGAGCCTGTGCTGATGTGGTTCCAGTTGTGAAGGCAGCAGGCTCAAGACCCAGGAAGAGCTGATATTTCAGTTCATGTGTGAAGGCCAGGAAAACAAAAAGAAAAACAAAAAACCAATGTTCCAGCTCAGAAGCGGTGAATTATCGTCTTTTTGTTGTAGTCAGCCTTCACCTGATTGGATGAGGCCCACCCGCATTAGGGAGGGCAGTCTGCTTTGCTCAGTACCCAGATGCAGGTGTTAAATGCACCCAGAAACACTTTCACAGACACACCTAGAATAATCCTTCACCAGATGTCTAGGCTGTCTCTCACCTTGTCAGCCTGACACATAAAATCAACCATCACAATCATGAATGCCAGGAATTTACATTAAATTGTAAATAGTTGAATGTAGTGCTTTATTTAGGCAAAAGTCCACAATTAGGTAAAATGTCAGCAAATCCATTTACTAAGGTGACATGTGTCACCTTAATCATATCAGTTTGTTCATTCCCCTCTTTGGATGTATAATGGTCTTACTATGTATCAATAAGTGAATATAAAACATAATATGTTTGGATTTCTACAGGTGTATTTGAATAACAGAATTCTCACTAGGGGGCTCAGCCTCAATTCATATTTACATGCCAAGATAATTGTTGATGTTGTAGAGAGGTGCTTAGTTAAGCAAAGAGATGAGCACCATCTAAAATCAAGCTGGCAATAGGACCCTTAGGAATAAATATTTGTGTTCATGGACATTGGTGTAAAGTGGCACCTTTAAACCTACATTTTTTGTGTTTGATAGAAACATAGAGTTATACCTCATGGCAGCTGCCTCATGAAGTCACAAGAAAGGAGAAGAAAATCAGTTCTGGATGGCAGTGCAGGCTAAATGTTCCTTTATAGGAAGTCAAGAAAGTAGTTTTTACAATTGTTAACATTTCTGTGCTTTTCCAAAGACTTGTTCATGTCCTTCTCCAGCAGTGGCAGACACTTGAATAAACTACTCAATTTGGAACATAGCAAATGACTTCCAGTTCTATGAAGAATGGTGGTGCGGATAAATGGGTGGAACACTGCAGGCACCTAGGAAAGAGAGCACCACTTCCAAAATGTTTAGTGAAAATAGCATTTTAGAGCAAACCAGAAATGTCTGATGGGAGGCAGAAGAGTGAGCAAGAGAGCTTTGAAAGAGAGCAGAGTAAAATGCTCCATTCAGCATGTGCCTGAAATCATTTGTCTGGCAGCTGTACCACCTTTTGCTGTCTGTGACAGCATTGGCGAGGTGTCTGGATTCATTGCAAGTCTCTGCTGAGCAGGGCTGGCACATTTCTTGCCTATGTCCTCTGTTAGGGGTTAGCAGTAGACCTCTCAGAAACTCCAGGATGGAGCGTGGTTAAGCTTCTAAGTGCGACTGTCTTTGCTGACAGAATTGCTGGGATGATTACTGCCATCTCCATGGTTTTGTGTGTCACAGGCCATTGTCCAGTTATGGTTTTTCTGAGAAGTGAAATTTGGTGTATGTGAGTGGGTGGGTGTGTATCCAGCTCGAAAGGTGGAGCTGCTGAGAGACTGGACTGACAGACAGGTTAAAGGTTTTCTGGTGCCAGACGGCTAGATGAAAGATTTGTTTTTTTTATTTGCCCCTCCACCAGCCTAGATACACACTGGCTTTTGTGACTTTATAGAGTTATTCTCAGATATGTATTCCAAACCTAGCAATATTTATGAAATGATTCCAGGAATTCAGTAGACAAGTCTGCATGGCTCCCAAATCCGTGTCCCCTTCTCTGCACTAATCTTTCTCAATAAAAAGCCAGTTGATAGCTTTTCTTTGCTGAGCTCCAGCAGCCAGTTAGCCTGGTGAGATTGAATAATGTCAGGTAGCCATGTCAGGCATTTGGAAAGCCTGCAGGCAGAAGGCAATAAGAATGGTCTTACTGAACACATAATATTCTACCAGTGTTAAGACATAGATTTATGGCTTCTAGTACAACATTCACTGTCAGCACCTGCTGTGTGTCATAATTGATGTTTTCCTCTGGTTTCCTTGAGCACTTCTGCCTCAGCTAATGTCATTAAGTTTCAGAACTTTTAAAAGAGTTATTGTTAAATGTGGAAAATTGCTCCTGATTATCTTGGCCATTAGATGACCACGTGAAGTGAGATCATAGAAAAATTGCAGGTAATCCATCCACTCACATTCATGCTCTATCTAGATTTATGAAGTCCTGCCCCAAGGCAGAAAAATGCCTCTGGAAAGAGTGCCTAATAGACATTTAGGTGTCTGGATGCCGAATAGATGCATATATGCTTAGCTTCTCTGTTTTGTTATTTCACTTTCGTTTCTAAAAACCTTGATAATATTTAAAAGCAAATGTTCAGAAGGGAATGAAGGTCCTGCCATCAGAACAAGACATTTGGGTGGTAGAAACTCAAGTCCTTGCCAGGTATAACTCGATGTGAACACATGCTAACTCATTAGTATCCAACCAGCATCCATTACTGAGTAGGTTAGAAGTAAGCAAGACCTGGAACAAGGCAAAAATCAGAACCATAGGCAGAAAAGACATAATGTCACATCCTTGGATGTCTGGTATGTAGGTGCAGAACGATGACAAGAAAGATCCATGAGCCTGGGAGAAGCTGGGGACCCTTTTTCTCCATCTTTGTGAGAACCAGCCCTCCATATTCTCCTGTGTCTGAGATTGTCACAGGGTGGTCTCTGGACCAGCAAGCATCAGCATCCTGGAGAATGCAGACTCCCAGGCCCCAACTCAGATGTATTAAATCAGAAACTCTTGAGTAGCAAGACCCAACAATCTTGTTTTAACAAGTCTTACTGGTGATTCTGATGCATTTTAAAGTTTGAGAACCAATGAAGTATCATCCCCCAACAGAAGTAAAGTGAATTTCACAGAACATCTCTCCATGATTGCAATTCTTAGGCTGAGATGAAGGACAAGAAATACTGATATATCTCTGCCCAGTGATTTGACAACTCAGGAGACCAACAGGTTTTAGAAGTTGTTATTATTATTATTTTATTTCAAATGTTTCCTTTTGATTAAAAACTGAAATATCAAAGAATTCTCTAAAAATTCTCTATTAGGACCACACAGAAATGAAATATGCAGAGCAGCCTGGCATTGCTTTTGTGCTGTTACTCAGAGTGTTTCTCATTTTGCCATGGTTGAGAAAGAAGGTTGGTGATATGGTTTGGCTGTGTCCGCACACAAATCTCACTTTGAATCGTAATAGTCCCCACATGTCAAGGGCAGGGCGAGGTGGAGATAACTGAATCATGGGGGTGGTTTCCCCCATTCGGTTCTCATGCTAGTAAATAAGTCTCATGGTAAGTAAGATCTGATGGTTTTATAAATGGTGGCTCCCCTGCACAAGTTCCCTCTTATCTACGGCCATGTAAGACAAGACGTGCCTTTGTTTCTCCTTTGCCTTCTGCCGTGATTGTGAGGCCTCCCCAGCCATGTGTCAGTGCATTAAACCTCTTTATTTTAAAAGTAACCCGGTCTCAGATACGTGTTTATTAGCAGCATGAGAACAAACTAATACAGTTGTCAAATTTGGGTGTCCCATTTCCAGTATAGAGAATAGAACTGTTCTCCAGATTTAGAAAGAAAGAAGAAGGTGCCTCAGCCAGATCACCTGGTGTCTACACTTGGAGAAGTTGGTCTGAGCACCATATCACATCTGCTGAATGAAGTATGAATCAGCTCCAGTCCTCATGCTATCTTGAAGATTACTAGGCAAAAATAGTCATAGCTATGGCTTAAAACTCTAAACTACATTCTGGGAGTTAATTACATTATAGACCTAGACGCTTTTAAGAGATTTCTTTGCATCTGTGTAATTGCACCATTAGTTCAACAGCTTCATTTGATACACATTTGAGGGCCTATTATGTACAAGCTGGCATTCCTTAATTATGTTCTCCTTGTGTTGCCTCTTGGCCTTCTGTCTGTGACCATCCTGTTTAAAGAAACTTAGGGAAGAAAGAAGATAAATATTCACTTTCCTTTTCTTGGCTATAGGAGCACCATGTTCGGTCACTCATTTTGGTGGGAGCTGAGTGCACTCTTCCAGCCCTCAAAAGCAGTTAGGTTAACTTTTCTGATGGCCCAGTGTTGTCTATGTTGAAATTCCATGTCTCTAAAAAGAAATGGAAATGTTTCCTTTGTGGACTGACCTATTCAGGAATTTCATAGGGCCTAAGAAAATGACAGAGGGAGAAGCTCAGCTGTGCACTGAATTTCTCAACTTGAAGTCACTGTCTTAGATTGGGAGTAAACTGAAAATTGTTTTGAAAACCAAATTGAAAGCAGCCACTTACTTACAGTAAGGGTTGAGGAGGGTATGTTGGATAAGTCCCTTATGAAAGGGACCCATAGAATCACTGTAATTTTGCAATTTGTGGATCTATCCTGTGTGTTTATGTAAATTGTGTGTGTGTGTGTGTGTGTACCATGTGACTAATATCTGCCTTATAGGGAATTGGATAGAATAATTACTCAAGCAATTCAAATGGATAACATTTGGCATGAGTTCTCATATTTTGACTGGCTGTTTGCCTGCCTATCTAGTGAACTTTAAAAGAAAATGTTCTAACAGGCTTGGAACTGAGTTTGCAAAGATAGGATTGGCCAAAGTTAGTATTGCTTGCAGCTCCCAGTAATTCAGTTCAGAAGATGACTGACCTCTGGCATGAGGGATGAAAGACATAATGAGGGAGAGCCAATGGCATCAGAAAAGGGAGAAATGCTTTGACAGCTATTAGGCTGGTGCAAAACTAATTGGTAATGACAAAAACTGCAATTACTTTTGCACCAACCTAGTAATTGCCGTAGACTTCATGAAACCAGAAGGAGCCAGGAAGAGAGCTTATGGGGAGCCATGTGGCTCATGCCACAAATTGGAATAAACACAGAATCAGATCAAGGCAATCACCTCCACCATACTTTTCCAGAAAATTTGAATTTGTTTTTTTATTTACTTAAGAATTGGATTTGTTGCTAACTCCTTTCCCTCAGTGCTTCCCTCTCACCCATGCATTTCAGTGAAGAAGATGTTTTCACTGCATATAAGAGATGACAAAATTTGGATTTCTGTAGACTCCAGCTGTCTGGTTATGTAAATGATGAGCATACACTATATTGTGTTTTCCAAAAGCATGTTTGCAGCTTATATAGCTAAGTGTTAAATTAATTTCAGAACTTATTTAAAGAATGGTCCTTTGAGCATGGCTGGTGAATGGTTGCATGGAAAAATACACTTAAAGGAAGGGCAACAAAACCGTAGAAAACGTCTGTCTTGGCCAGGCATGGTGACTCACGCCTATAATCCCAGCACTTTGGGAGGCCAAGTCAGGTGGATCACAAGGTCAGGAGATCGAGACTATCCTGGCCAACGTGGTGAAACCCTGTCTTTACTAAAAATACAAAAATTAGCTGGGTATGGTTGAGTGTGCCTGTAATCCCAGCTACTTGCGAGGCTGAGGCAGGAGAATAGCTTGAATCAGGGAGGTGGAGGTTGCAGTGAGCCAAGATCCTGCCACTGCACTCCAGCCTGGTCACAGAGCAAGACTCCGTCTCAAAAAACAAAAAAAAGAAAACGTCTGTCTCAATTAGGAAATGCTCTTTGATATTCAAGTCAACTGTGTTAGAAACCAAAAAATTCATATATCCTCTCAATAGAGCCACCTGATTTTTATACCTGTATAATCAAAATATCTTCACACATTACCTCTTGTTGTCTTTATTCTATTAAGAAACAAACAAACTCTCTTCAAAGTCACATCTCTGGGAAATTTTTATTTTCTAGTCCTAGCTTTCTAATGCAGAAAAATATTGCTTCACTTTGATAAATAGCTTTATCTTTTTCAAACTACTTCCACGTAAGTAATCCTGTCTGATTCCCAGATCAATGGTTGAGGTTGACATATGCTCATTTTACAGATGGGTAAACTGTGGTTCAGAAAATTGAAGACTCCTTAAATTGTACAGTGAGTGAATAGCAGGGCCCAGATCCATATCCAAGACTCTTGGCCCCACCTCCAGCAGTATTTTTCTTTGTGCAGTGGTGCCTTTTTTTTAATCACCTCAGGGGTGACTTCTCCTGTCCCAAGACCCTAGTGTTCCTCAGGGCTGCTCACTCTCTCCCCCTCCTCTGATTACAGTTCTGAAAATTCATTTTATTACTATTATTACACAGCTGACACTCATTTTATACTTAAGTATTGCCTCAATCTGTCTTTAGTATTTTAAGTCTTTTAATTTCTAATTGTGGAATAAGTAATTTTAGGAACTATATTAGAGATGGGGACAGCCTTCAGAAAATCCCAATCTGTGGAGCTCCACATGTTAAGCAGGAACCTAATTTATTTGGCGTTAGGATGACTTAGAGGAGCAGGAGGTTAAAGAAGGATTCATGGGTTGCCTGAGGCTGCTGGAGCCCTTGTGAGGGTTTGTTGGAGCAAATGAACTTGAGACCTTTCAACTTGCTGCTGTTAAGCCTGCTGCCTGCCAGCTCAGGTTGATATGTGTTTTGGTTAGTAATTAAGATAAATCTATTTTTGCATAGCTAATAGCTACTGCTCTGTGATTACTAGCTCATATCTTCTGTCCCAAGTAAACATTTATAAATACTTTGAAGACATCTCAGTGAAATTTAAATTTCCTTATAAAACTTCATTTTAAGAATAACGGGCATGTATGCTATGCAGGAAATACTCATAACCATGATCAGTGTTTCTGTGAGTGAGATCCACATGAGTTACAGTGGTCCTATTTGCATAATAAATGTTTAGCAGGAAGCATTTGCATATTACATTATGAGGCTTCCTTTCTGGCCTTCCTGTATAATTTATCACAAACCTTGTTAGAAAATACTTGCACCAAAAACATCCTTGCACAAAACAGCACAGGTAAAGGAGGCTTCCTCTCCCTGCTTTTCTTTTTCAAATTTTGGTTTTTCCTAGGGGTGGAATTGGCATATTTCTGGTCCTGTTTCCAGGAAACCATAGGTAGAAGTGGGAGGATCTCGTATTCCCAAAACCATGGCAACCCCAGACGGATTCAAGATTTTAGAACTGCTGTGGCGTCCTGGGTCCCTGACAACGAAGCACCAGGTCTTCTGAGTCACCAAATAGCGCGGTGGTTCTTTATCTTCCCTACTGTCATCCAGAACAGTCATGTGGGTTCACAAAAGATGCACAGGCAAAGTGGCCACTTTTTGCATCTAAGTGTGGATTTAAATGTGGATATTCTCTGAAAAGTCATCTGACTCCATTTGAGATTCTCCGAAGTCTTATTTTAGGAAATTACCTCAGTTAGATAACAAATAAATATTATTTTGTTCTCAAAATTCCTAAGAGTTTAATTTCTATTTCACTTCTCTGTAGGATACTTGTCAACTCTATCCAAAAGGAAAAACTAGATCTGAGCTCCTCCCTCTCAGTGTTAAACAGCATCACTGCCCCCAGATGATTATGCCTTGCACAGTTTATCTAAACCAGCCTCTCACTTGCTGATTCTGAGTCTCAGGGGTAGGGCCTAGGAATCTGCAGTTTCACAAGTGCCAGTGGTTTTTATGATCAGATGAGTTGGGTAATGGACCTGTTTCATGAACAAATATTTGTTACATAAATACTACCTTCAGTTTTCCCCATTAATATATGCTCCTCAAAGCACTTGCTGCCTGCATTCTATCTCTAATATTGGAACATTCTTTATCATTATTATTATTATCTTCCTTTTTGCAGGCAGGTAAGAAAATCACATGCATCAGATCGTGTCCTTTCCAAAAATCTGGGAAACAATCCAGAGAAGCCTTACTTATTTACTAATGCCCTTTACAAATTACAAAGTGTTGCGAGTTATTTTTAACGATTAGGGAACATTCTCGAATCAGTCATAGTAAATAGTTGTTCTCTTTTTCAAATGAAATTAAAGCACGGCAAAGTCAAGTGACTTTCCTAACAGTGCCCAGCAAGCCATTAGGTTGTAACAGATCTAAAAGGAGATGTCTGACCACTGTTCATCCCGATTTAACAAGCAGAAAGATACTGGAATTGATCAAGTGTCTGAGCCACCTTGGTTGAGATCCGCTGTTGAAAAGCATGGAGATAAGCTAACAGGATGAATCAGTGGGAGGGGCCTCCAGGTTAGAGAGTCAGTACTGAATCCACTCTTGACCACTGAGGATTTAATTCCAAACATGGGAATGAAAACATTGGATAGAAAACTATATGTTAAATTATTTCATACATTGCAATTGTTTCTGGAGGTAGAGATTCTTATCTAATAGTTAAAAGATATTAGGAGAGGAATTGATCTTTTTTTATTCATTTGAATTCCCCTTAGTAACTGCCTTTCTGCCTGGGCTGGGAGATGTCTTCCAGTTTGTGTTGCTGTCTTTATTTTTAAAGTGACAGCACATCTTTACCTATTTTTTAGGGTCCACTGAAGTCCTGAGAAATATTTCTGTGTAAATTATTCCTGAAATCCCTATGAAGTATTTGCAGTTTGGCTGCTGTGTGAAGAATGGAAAATCGACTGAAGTGGCATTGTGTTGGAGTTAGTGCCTGTGTAATCACATGCTAGTGTAGCTGCCCTGCTACCAGCCCCATATCACAGCTTCCTCCTACCACTTACCCTAAAATTGCAGAGGATCAGCTGTGTACAGTAGGAGGTCAGCAGTTCAGTTCTGCACAGTGCAGAATAAATCACTGAGAAATCAATAAACAGCAGCTGACAAGACTAACTATGGGTAAATTAAAGGCTGACAAAGAAGGTCGGGGAAAAGTTTGATCTTTCAGCTTAAAAATCTTAACAGAAAAATCCACTTTTTGTTTTATATTTTAAAATAAAAGGTCTTATTGTTTTTCTGAATAGATAATTAAAGAATGAAAGGAAAAAAGTGTTCCCCATCCTAGCTTTTGAATGCCTTGGTTCAAAACTTAAATAACTAATGATGCTATTTATTTGTACTTTTGGTGGTGTATGTTTTAATAATGTAGTTGGTTGACAGAGAAAAAATAATGAATTGTTCTCTTTGACTTCCTGTAGATTTGAATGTTAATTTTTTTTTCCCTTTTCTCTAAACTTTTTGGAGGCTTGCTTGAAGAAATGTATTGTTGCTGGAAGCCCTGACTCCTTCGTGCTTAACTCCATGGAAACATGCACGTGCCTAGGGATCCATACTGACCTTACTCCCTCCAAACACCGTAATTGTAGTGCAGATATTATTTAACAGGCATAGGAATATGAGAAGATACAAGAGCTGAGTCTTGACTACTCAGCATTTAGAGTCTAGAAAGAGAAACCCTAAGTAAAGATTAAGTGCTTAATAACACTGTAAGGAGGCTCGAAATCTGGTGGCTGAAGGTCCTGCCTTGCAGCCAGTTTTATGCTGAAGCCTGCAGAGGAGATGCTTTAGTTATCAGGCCACAGGAGAAGGCATCACAGAGGGTTGGAAACGTAGGCTGAGTTTTGAAGGGCAGGCAGTTCTTAAGTAAGCAAGGAGGAGAGAGCAAGGACGTTGCAAACAGAGGAGCTTCTCCAATACAGCTTGATCTTGTGTGCTGGGTGAGAATTAACAGTACTGTCTATAAGGTGTGGAGTATGATGCCTGGTTCATGAGGTGCTCAGTTGATATTAGCTGTCATTCTGAAGGATGTGGATAAAAGATGAGGCTTCGGGAGACAATGAATAAGGCAGTTACACCTTCTTAGTGTCCATAACTTTTTTTTTTTTTTTAATGCTGGAAGCCTGAAAGAACCAATTACCTACTTAAGTAGAGTCCTGGTTTTGCCAGCAACTAGCTAAGAGACTAAATAAGTCACTTTTTGCTTTACACCTCACTTTTCTTTTATGTAAAGTGTGTTGGTTGGACTAAATGATATCTAGCGTACCTTTCATTTGGAAATACAGTAAATTTACTTTGCTATAATGAATGAGAGAAACAAGAACTGGAAACAGTAAACTATTTCCCCTTCTTTTCCCCTGAGTTTTTTTTTTTTAATATGAACTGTGATACCTACTTGAATGTAAACTTACTTTACATTCCTACTAATAGTAAGACACAAAATTATTTGGGAATTACAACTTAAGAACAGATGTATAGGTTAGAATCAGATGGGTATTTCTTAAATGTAAGTATCTGTTCCATCCTGAAGTAAATGAAGTAGAAAATCTTAGAATATCTATTTTTAGAAGTGTTTTATAGTATTTGTGATTTCTGTAATGGGATGTTATGTAGAGACACAAGTACATCCTAGGGGAGGTGACTTTTTAGGATGCCTTTGTGATTTATAGCTTCTTCTTGTCTTCCTTTTTCCTAATAACATTATCAAATTAATTTTTTAAAAATCTCTTTGATCAAAGCATATCCCTTCTCAAAAGCCTTTGGTGACTTTTTGTCTCCCAGGAAAAGTACATAAGTATTCATCTTTTTTTTTTTTGCCAGGTTCCCCTTCTTTTCAGCATTATCTCATGCTATTTATGTACCCATCAGTATGATTGACTACCAGACCTCAGAAATATCCCGTTCCCACAACTGTTGGGGTTTTGTTGTTAAGGCCTCACAGACTGCCCAAACCTTGTCCATTCTGAAAGACCCAGTTCAAGAAAGAAGATTCACCATGTTGAAAACAGCAAGAATTGAGAAGCAAATATTAAAATGTTCACATTGTGACTGCCCAGGCTGGGTGGCAGCACAGGAGTGGGGGCAGATGGATAAGGAGGTTGGAAGAACCCACTGACTTGATAACAAGAGAGAGAGAGAGAGACAGCCATGCACATAGGAGGCTGAGGTCAGGGAGGGTAAGATCTGAATGTAAGGAGGTGACATACTTTGAGACTGAAGGTGCCTTTGAAAACCAAAGGTCAAAGAAGCAGGGAAGGGATGTAGGATTCTTTCAGCCAGATTCACCTTTAATGTGGCTTGTAGAGATACAAAGATTATAGACTGTAGGAGATAAAAGATAGGAGAAGGATGTGAGCTTGAGGATAGGTTCATTGGGAATATGTTTGGATGTCATGAAGATAATTTGACAACAGGATCTCCTTGAATGTGGTGTAAAAACAAAAATAAAGCAAAACATGTAACAAACAATGATGACCCCAACCCAAGACCCTTTCCTGTAATTCAGGATATTTAGGATGAGGAAGGTATTTTGATTTAAGAAAATCTAGATTGGAATAAAGGGAGTATCTGTTCCCAACAGAACAGGCTTTCCCAAAAGAGGGACTGTTAGGACCTGAAGAGCAGTAAACGATTTGATTTGGGTTGAAATTATACAAGGACAGTTAGAAGAGAGTAGATAACATATGCTCAAGGTTGGAGGGTAGATAGGAGACAGATGTTGGCAATGGAAAACCCCAGCTTGAAATATCAATGTCCCAAACTTCTGAAACAGGACCCGATTGCTGGGAGGGTGCAGGCAAGCAGGGACTCTCTTCTGGAGAGGAAGGACTGATAGGCACACTTTCTGATGATCATTTTCACAGCCATCTATCTCTAGCCCTCTATGCCAATCACAGACTCTTCGTGGTTTCACTACATCCCCCTGTTTCTTTTAACCCATATTTAGGCTCATTTAAATGTTTGATCATTTTTAGTTCTGATACTTATTCATTGCTCTAAATCACTCTTTGCCCAAAGCAAACTGTTGTAGCCTGGAGGGGACTTTTGCAGAAATATGAAACGTGTTACAATGATTCCCTACTCTAGCCTTTCCAGCCTAGCTTTCCAATGCAAAGGCAGACTTTAGAGTTTCACCCTTTACAGCTATTAAGAAATAACTGCCCAAGAAAATTATCACAGGTAATGTGTAGGATGTGTGGTGGCTAATTAGCTCAACTAGAGTATCAAGAATGATACTCTAGCTCAAGGTATCATGTTTATAACATATCTAAAGACAATTGATGTTAACTGTGCCTTTTAGAAGGAATCATTCCTTCACCTTTAAAAGCAAAAATATGCATTTATTAGTACTTATCTTAAAATCTTTTCTAGTAATATGACCAAATTATAGGTATAGAAATAAGTATAAGATGAAATGTTTCCTTGCACATTTTTTCCTTCTCATAGTTCATCGCTCCTTTTTGCAGAGAAGAAAACCAAGATTTATTGTCACTGTCGTTTTCCTTTGTGTTTCTGGTCACTCTCTAGCGGACCTATCTTTGTGGTCACAGTTGCACAGGTTGCAGAGACACCACTGGGAAGCATTGACCTGTAATACTTGAAAACTGTAGTGAATTCTCACCTCTTTCAAAATGGTAATTAGACCTCTGGTAGTTTATATTTTTAAGATACATAGTTTCCTTTGTTGATTCCATACAACTTTGGAAAATAGTACATCTGCTTTTATTTTAAACTTAAAGTTACTTTAGAAATGCCATTTTTGTTTCCTGAGACTCTAAAGGATTTTCATTTCTGTGACAGATTGACAGGCTGTGAAGATATTCTCTAGAATGGTAACTTGGCATCTGCCAGGACCTTCCTCTGGCTTTCTCCAGCCTTCTAATTAAAATCATGCCTCAATGAAGGACGGGGTACCTTGTGAGAAATGTGTTGCTAGGCGATTTTGTCACTGCATGAACACCCATAGCATGCACATACACACATCTCTGTGGTGGAGCATACTACACACCCAGTTCACATGATGTTGCCTGTGGTTCCTGGGCTGCCAGAACAATAACATGTGACTATACTGAATACTGAAGGCATTTGGAACACAATGGTAATTATTTGTGTATCTAAATGTATTTAAACATAGAACAGGCACAATAAAAATAAGATGTACCATCTCATTTGGGAACACCATCATTTGTGTGGTTCATCATTATACAGCACATATCTGTATATATAATATATAACATATTAATATAATATGTCATAATATATATTATATATATTGTATTATATATAAATAAATCATATATATTATATATCATATATTATATATGTATATTATATGTGTATATAATATATATTATATATAAATAAATCATATTTATATGATATATAATATATATCATATATAACATAACATTATATTATATATGATATATACAGACATGTGCTGTAAATGATGAATCACACATATGGTGGTTCATCATTATAATATTATATATATAACTATTATATATATAGTATAAAATTTTATATATAAATATATAATTTTATATTTAACAATTATATACTATATATAATTATGTAACAATTATATAATATATAATTATATATAATATACTATATATATATAATTATATATAATTACATAACATGTATAATATATAACATATATAATATGTAACAATATATAAAATTATATATAATATATTAATATATAACAATATATGATTGTTATATATTATATATATTATATAATAACAGTATATATATATTTAACAATATATAACAAAATAATATATAATATACATTATACATACATATTATATGTATAATACGTATATATAATACATATATATTGTTATTTTGTGAAAATCCTGTCATTTTGAAATGCTGTTTCTTAGCAGAAGGAATCATGGTTCTTTGAAATTTTATTTTTCAAATGAAGTGTATTTTTTAGTGTCCAGAATGTAGACTGGTGGGAAATACACAGAAGAGCTGGACCTCTCAAGGGTGCTAGCAGTGGCCTCCTGCTGCCTGTTAGGGTGGGGAGGGTGGAGGAGGAAGAGTATGATAGCAAAAGGCCATTCGCCAGCCCCAGCCCTGTACCCTAGGGCTCCTGTCAAGAAGGGAGGGGAAGTGTAGGAGAACTTCAGCTAGGTAAGTCCCCTGTCTTGGTATAAACACTGTTCTTAGGGAGTTCATGTCCATAAGGACAGGTTCAGTTTCACCAGCATAAAAATCTTCAAAAAGCAGTGTGGAAATAGTATTAAACAATAAAAATTTTCAATTTGTAGCAATCAGAATTGGTTTCAGTTCAGAAAATATTGTGAACCAACCTCTTTTAGTTCAGGAAATACAGTTAATCCTTGAACGATGTGGGGACTGGGGCACTGCAGTCAAAAATTCATGTCTAACTTGTGGCTCCCCAAAAATTTAACTAATGGCCTACTGTTGACAAGAAGCCTTACTGATAACATAAACAGTAGATCAACATATAGTTTGTATGTTATGTGTTTCACATGCTATATTCTTATGACAAAGTAAGCTAGAGAAGAGAAAATGTTACTGAGAAAAGCTTAAGGCAGAGAAAACATATTTACTATTCATCAAGTGGAAGTGGATCTTCATACTGGTTGTCTTCAGGTTGAGTGGGCTGAGGAGTGAGAGGAGTACTTGGTCTGGCTGTCTCAGGTGCCAGAGATGAAGGAGAATCCACATGAAGGTGGACCCGTACAGTTTAATCCCATGTTGTTCAAGGGTCAGCTGCACAGCCTCCTGGGGTACTTATCATCCCCTTTCTTGGCCACTGTGAAAGGAGGACTGCCATTAGTTCAAGGATAACAGGGTCAATTTGAAATGATCATGTGCTCATTTTGGGAAGAAAATGTATTTGAGCTTGTAAAAGTTTTTCTGTAGCTTCAAAAATATCAAACTGTAGGAGTTATAAAACTCCACTTATACAGAATATACTTCTTTGCATTAAGAATTTAGACCTTTTAAGAAAAAGTATGAATACATGTTTTAGGTACAGAGTTCTTTTACATCCATTAGTGAAAATTATATCTAAACATATCATCCTGAAACTCAAGATTTCATCATAAACAACAAATTCAAGTTAAAATGAATAAACGTAAGGTTTTTAGTATCAATTCCAGTTTTTTCTCTCTCTTTTTTTTTAAGAGCGAAAAGGAGAAAGAAAGAAACAGCAAAAGAAAGAAAAAAAAGAATGAAAGAGA